>JANAVB010036420.1:3162900-3167900 GCA_029216955.1 Iris pallida | reverse complement strand
TCATATTTAGACGCACCACGTTGTCTGATACTTCGACTCAAAGTTGAGGAAAAACAGTGCACAACAGAACACTGAAAAATAGTTCAAAAATACCACTTTGCACCTTATTTTCTTCCAAACCATGCCCGATTTAAAAAATCCACTTGAAGGAATTTGTTAACAACATATAGCACAAAAAACTCTTCTTTTAGTTTTAAATACTACATTGTATGCTTCGAATAAAACCTGTCCCAAGTTAACAAAAAAAATCATGTTTTAGAAACTTAAATTACGGAGTGCATCCCGCCAAATCTGACCATTTCGTCGTGTACCAATTGCATCGAAAGACGCATATGGTATACCCGAACGTTTGGACTTTTGCGGAAGTTGATTTGAACGTGTGTGTATGCCGGAATTAACCCATATCCGTTAAAAAATTTCATATCGACCTCTTTACAAAAACTCCAATTACTTTGTGCACGTTAGTCACCTTGCGACAAAACTTGTACCACTGGACTCGTATTATTTTTTTGTGATGTGAGCCAAGTTTGGTCCGATTCTGAAAAGGTCGACCAGAACGCTATTTTGGCAGGCCCACTATGCGACTCAATGGACGATTTTGTGCAAGTCTCATCGGAATCCAAGTCTGGATATACCATTGAGTTCGTATCGAAAAACTAGACTCGTGGATATATAATTTGTCGACTTTAGAGACCATAGGTTCTAGAATATTTGTCGGTATAATATTGGTCCAACGATGGACACTGTTTTGGCTCAAAATTATTATTTTACCCCTGGATCCAGAATTGGACTTATGGATAGTCAAACTTATATATTTTTCTTATGCCAAACACGTTGGTGATGTCTGTTTCAACGTCCGGAGACATTTGCGAGAGTTTGACTTTTGTGGCTGAGTGAGTGATTGGATTGTTGGTTCTACGTGCTACCATCAGACAAGTATAACTTGCCAACTTGTATAATATACTTTATATGCATGATCTCTACTTTTTGTTGTTTCTTTTTCCCTATACTTTTATATTCATGTTACTTTATCCTGCTTCTAGTTTACTTTACCATACTTCAAGTTTACATGCTCATTCTTGATTCATGTTAAATGTTCATTATCTGTTCTATTGCTTCCATGTCCGTAGGTGTCTCGTGATAGAGTTGTCTAGTCCTACACCACTCTTTTCCCTGACTTGACTTGACTTGCGTAGGACTTGACTTATGACATTATATAGGTTGTTAGTGCTTACCTTGACTACGATTTATAGGATTAATTAACCTTGACACTAGGAACGGCTAACATCTCGATCGTGAGTCCTTGCCTTGACTACGATTGAGATACTATAGGTTGGTAGTGCTTGTCTTGACTATAGTCTATAGATTTGATCTGTTAGCCACTTCTAGTATGGCATGCCAGTGTCCTAGGTTCCTTATGTCTAGATTCCTTGTCTTAGTCTCCTTGCGTCTAGTTGATTCTTTCGCAACTATTTTCTTATTTTCTTTGCATATTTTATACCGTTACATTCGGCGTATTTTTCTGTATCTTGCTATGTCCCTCTGAGGACCTGGTGATCTCTCCATGTTTGCTGAGATCGTTTATAGATTTGATGGAGGATTGATGACTGTTTCTCCAGATTACAAGTATATATTTAGTTGATACCTTTTCATATTCATTCAATTTTTTATTTTATTCTTACTTTGACCATGTTGCTGTATAGCCTAGTTTTGCAAGCTTATTTCTTCCTCAGAAGCTTGTTCAAGATAATTGCAATAGAGTCTGGTCCACTTTATTGTATATTATCTTTTTCTGTTATTTATAGAAACTGGTATGTTAATGCTTGACTAGCATTAATATGTTTGGTTTATACAAGAATTTATCTTCATTGGATTGAGATATACTTAGTTGTTATAATATTGTACTTTATTTTAGACAGCTTATACGTATTTGAGCTGGGCTGGAGTCCTCTCGGTACATAGCTGGCATATATACATCTCCTAGTTCTACGTATTTTGGGACTGGGGCATTACACTATCTTCCGAAATTATTGTTTGCATCGTCTTGTTCTATCTTCTAAAAAATTTTGGACCATTCAAACAACCAATCGAAATTTGAATCTCTTATCATGCATAACTCGAATACACTCTTCCAATATGATCTCAATTCTGATAATATTGTTCAAATTCGACCAAGTATAATTTTGCTTTCATTCCACCCTCAATAATACGTTTCATTTTATCGAAACACAAATTCATCTTCAATCATGAACTTTATTCTATACTAGAAATTTGATTCAATATATTCGATTCTTTCGTTCCATCAACAGTAATTCTTCCGATCAATTCTTTCGACACCAACGTCAACGTCCCAAGTATCTAGCCTATGCAAATCTCAATATGTTTACCTCAAACCAGATTGATCAAACTATAAGTTCATTATAATTCAACGATTGCACTTCTATCAATACTTCGTCCGAGCGCGCGATCTTTCAATCACTTATCCATCACTTTTACTTTTACAGCATAATGAGGCAAACCATCCACATGCAACCGATCTGATAAATCCTTGATGCTATTATGTTCTTTTAATCGCAAGCCATCTATCCATTTAACATCTAATATTCAAATATCATAGTCCAACCCAATCCTGTCATTTAACAAAAATCTCAAGAACATATATCCAGTCTCAAGCCCCAACACTTCTGAATACAAAGAACGTAAACTAACGAATCATTTTCTCAACTAGCTACCCCAACTCTATAATCTACCCTGACAACTCTCGCTAAGGTCGATCATACCAATTCTATGTCTCGACAAAGGGACATATGTCTAACCGTTAGGCTACTCACTAGGAAATTGTCAAAGTCATGATCACCATTCTACACAACCAATATCATAACACTTACCCCCCAATCCAAAGGTCAAACCATAGTTAATAGTATTTGGTTTTCTACCCAAGCTCGTCTTACTCCCAATTTTTAAACATCGAGTATCGATTATCCTATCCTCTTTTAGAATATTCAGTTCAAGGGGTCCGAGTCTGTTCAACAAAGCCATTCCTAGGTTAAATTCATTCCAACCAGTATCCTCGATATATCATGATTGATGTGATATTATCCACCAATTCAGTTTAACCAAATCTCGATCACCCTATCTGATTCAAATTCTAAGTCATTAATCTCGATTCAAAATTTCTAAGTCGTCAATCGTAGGTCATACGTTCGATTCTATATCCACCGATTATGATTTGTGTCAATTTCCAGACCAACTCGTCTTCGATACTCACTTCTGATTCACATGCATCGTCAATATTTACTTTATCATCAAACCATAAGCTAGAATGATCCTCGACTCACTAAGCCGCTTCATCATTTCGTACTCATTCCAACCAAGTTATAGATCGACTACCAAAATCCTCCTGACCCATCAATCTCATTGCATCGATTCAATAATCCAACCCCAAGAATTCTAGCATTTCACTAAACCAAGTCAACTAACATCCATTCACGCACAATGTTTCATCAAATCAAATCATCCAAATGTTTGATACTATCCAATTTCCTAAAGTATCAGATCCGTTCAAATAATATTCGACACAATTCTCATTCATCGAATTAAAGTACCCCCGAGTTATCGTATATGGATCTTTGAACGCCTCAATACCATCAATGATATACGAAACCCGAAGATGTTCCTTTTGCAACAAACTCTGAGTTGTACAACAAATGCAATCATTCGAACTAGATATATATAATCAGCTCCTTCACACTCAAGATCAAATCGGCCATTCCTATCTCCCGAACTAATTGCATGATAAATTTGTCCAAACTTAAAATCACATTTGTTATCGTCTATCTTAGTTCATCATGCAACATATTTCTTTAATTGTATCAATCTAAACTATCTTCCAAGCATCGATATAATACCAATTCATCAATTACAAGATTGATCAACTATCAAGTCATCTAATAATAATTCTTTATATTCTAGTGTCACTCTCGTATCTTCAAATCCAAACTTGACTGTACGCTATCCTTCTATTGTGCTATCTTTACTTATTCAAATTTGAAACACAATTTTGTTCAGTTTCGCGTTAACATTCTAGTATGCGATCCTATATCGATTCCTCGACCGAGTCATCCACTCCATTGTACATTAACTTTCCCATGATCAACCTATCTACTCTATTGTTTTGCATTTCATAATCGGTACCATCCCAATATGATGCATATAGTTTCCTGTTCATCTGAATCAATTTCGTACGAAATATCTAAATCACGACTAACTCTATGATACATATTTTAAGGCTTTGCAATATCGGATCGCTTACTAATTGTATTCCTCCAAATTTTTTAAGGAATTTTTTAATTTTTATTTTTATTTTAAATAATTTGTTTTGAAATATTTTGTCATTTATTTGTTTAAATATAGTCTTAGTCGTGCTTAAATTTGGTTATGCACACCGACTAGACAATATGGCATGACTAGTGCAATCAAGTGCCTTGACTAGCATATTAGCTGTAAATGTCACTAGATTTATTTATTTTAAATATTCTATCGATTAAGATTATCAAATCATAATTCGGTTATCTTTCCATTTTAATTATTTACTTATTTATTTTCTATTTAAAATAAAGGGTTTTGATTTAATATATGTACTAATAATAGTAGTAGGAGTGTACCCACCCCAATCTAGAATACCATACTAAATTGTTTTTCTTGGTCATTTGTTAATTAGTATATGATTTTATATATGTGTAAATATGTATATCAAAATATTTTGTTAAATATAGGTTAAGAAAATTATTTTATTGGAAATTATTTTTTTACATTTATTTGAGACTTTTTGGATATGCTCATAAATATGTATATGTACACACACACACACAGATATATATATAGTATTACGTATATATAAAGTATTATATATATATATATATATATATAATATATATAATATATATATATATATATATATATATATATATATATATAATACATATATATATATATATATA
>JANAVB010036420.1:2910400-3157900 GCA_029216955.1 Iris pallida | reverse complement strand
CAATGATGTCACTAATATTCATGTAATCACTATCATGTTGCTACTTAAACTTAGCATTATCCTAATGTTCAATAATATCATATCTCTATTCTTGTATCGTACTGTATCATATTATTTTGTTCGTCTAACATGTACTTGCAGACAAGCAGTAAGCATGATCAAACCAGGACATATGCTATGAAGAATTATTGATGGGCCAAAGACGACATTATACAATAAGATTTCTTTGAACCGCCTAACGACCTATCCGGGGCCTCGCATCAGAGGTTCTGCCTTACATCTACTTTCAGATTTCAAGATCTGTTTATCTTTGGACGACTGTCGTCAAGGAAAAATGCGTCTTCACTGTCAAGAAAAGACGTCATCAAAAGGGCTATTGGTTTTCATAGTTATTCTATTTTTTTTTCTTTTTTTTATTGAGTCTAGGAAAAATGTGAGATTGGTCAGATCGGTACTGGCTTATCTATTCTCAGTCCACAATATATAGCCTACCTATCCACGAATATCTATCCAAAAGTCCACATACCAAAATAGCCCAAAACCCATCAAATTGGCCAAAACAGTTCAGGCAGAACTCTGCCCGAACTCGGTCAGAACTCGGCCCGAGTTTAGTCAGGGTGATTTTAACCATTCCCTTTATATCTGCATCCAACGTTCAAATGCGATATTTCTGCATCCGAACTCTACCTGAATTCAGTCCCAAAAAGCACTATAAATAGAGTTGAGATTGCCATTTATTTTACTCATCCTATTTCATCTATTCTCTTCTCTATTTAAAGTGTTCTGATCTATTTAATTTCATATCTAAGCCCTTACGACTCTTAGCCAAGCCAGTACAATTTCTGTTTAATCTAGAGTTTGGTGTTAAAGAGTTGTATCGGAGGCTGCATTCAGAAAATATTCAAGTTTTTATATTGCCTTCTGGAGTCGGTCGTACGCTTGTCACCAAGCACAGTATTGTGAAGTCGATCGTGCACTTGTCGCCAAGCACGGTGTTATAAGAGTTACAAGCGCTTAGTTAAAGCTTGTGCCATAGTGGATTAACAGTGGGCAAGGGTACTCGCAACTGGACTAGTCCTCTCAGAGAAAAACCAGTATACATCGTTGTATCATTGAGTTTAAATTTTTGACTCTTATTTTTCCATTTTTTATTTACCGTCTTTTATCTGCCATAATATACAATTGCTTAATATATTAATTGGTGGTTATTTTTAGTTGCACACACACTCTCTATTCAACCCCCTCTAGAGGTGCTCAACGGTCCTACAGTATGGGCTACTATACACTTTACCTTTGTGACCATACGCTCCGCCGGAGATGTGGTTGACGATCCTTTATTCTATTGCTAGCTACTGACATTTGAGGAGCGATTATGCTTGAGGTCCCCAGTACCCAAGTGGGGACAATACCGATCCTATTTTTAGCCAGAGATACCATGCGTTGGAGGTTTGTTCTTAAACTGCATTCACTTAGAATGGTTAGGCTACCTTATCCGTTAGGTATAGGTACTTTTGGTTTGTACTTATACTTGATCGTGGCTTGGAATAGTAACTTGTCGCAAAATAGTTTGCCACACCTTGTCCTTATTTTGTTGTAGGTGCGGTTCACTACTTCGATGTGAAAGTAGTGAACCTTGTTACGGTCCGTATACTATATTGGATTCATGGCATGGAAAGATACTTCATCGTGGATTAGGGTGTCATCTCTTGTCCTTGTTTGGTTATGGGATGGTACGCTAATCCAAGGGAGGGGTATTCGACCATATTAAAATTCGATTTGACTTATTATTGAGCAGTTTATATTCAATTATATGGCATATTCTTTTTGTATATTGTTACGTTCCTCTGAGGACCTGGTGAATTCTCTAGGTGTGTGTTCTTGACTTTCTGCATGTGTTCTAGCCAAGTTCGTAGTCTTCTCTTTTCTGTTAAGGATGGCGCTATCTTGGATCTTCCTTTGCTTCGCTTGACAAAATTATTTATTCATTATGTATTACTTCTCATCTAAAATAGTTGGCAGCGGATTTGTCTCCGCCCAACTATATATACAAATGACAAATTTTTACTTGATTCTATAAAAGCTTTATCTTTATTTTGTAGATGAGATTAGTTGTCTTAGTTTTACTGAATTTTATAGCTTATGTATATTTATTATAGAACTGACATGTCTACGTACTTAGTCCTACGTATTTTGGGACTAGGGTATTACATGTTTTTATGGTGGTCCATGTAGGTCTACGATAAATTGTTTGGTTACTTTACAGTACCAAGCAAGCCTGCATATAAGATTAGAGTCTAGGATCTTATCCACGTGCTTGATCTCCTTCCTCGATTTTATTTCCAAACTCTCTTTTGAATATCTTGATTTGCCTCTTGCTTGATTCATTCTTCCGAAAATTCTTATTCTTCTTTCGTGCTTGATTGAGGTTAGGAAGATGACTCGTACTAGGTATAGTTTCGTTGCTCAATCACACTATTAGTTAAACTTTTATAAGTTGGATATAATGCCTCACGACCTAACATTCCCTCTGACCTTAATCATGGCCTTAGACAAGAAGACAGTACGACGACTGTATAGGCACCGACACCGAACAAGACTTAGATTCTTAAGGAACTTGAACTATTTATATTTTCTTTCATTATTATCTCGCATACTTATATTTTGGACTACCTTGGCTACTACTGCTATTATAGCCTAGTTTTGCAAGCTTTCTCTTTTATCGAGGTTGTTCAAGACATACGTTATTTGGGCACATCCACTAACATATTGTCTAATCAGAACCGGTGCATGATGGTCTGATCAACCTAGGGCACTTGGTTCGTTCTTCGTATGATTATTCTACATGGATTATGATATAGTTAAACTTGCCCTCTAGGATCTCATCTACAACGATATTGACAACTCCCTTTTGAATAATTCAATCGCCTGTGAAACCCATATTTGCAATTCGATCCCATCTCCCTTGAATTATTATTGTTTTCCTTCACCAATTTCGAAAAAACAAATGCTCGTAGACACGAAGTATTCCCCTATGGCCATGATAGTTGTATATGCAATGTGTAGCTAACCATCGGCCAAGCCAAGTGACTACAACCTTACCTTGAGTTACTCGTCCTTTCCTCGACCCTAAATCTTTTATCGTGATCTTCTAATCATTCAAAATTAAGAATGAATAGAATCGTTTCCTTAATCGTGCCCCTAACTTAAAGGACTATCATACAATCTTCTCTCTAAGGAATCATGTAACCTCAATCACTAATTATTTTATCTTGATTTCTTGAACCATCATTTATTTTCCAAACCCTTACACGACCAAGCAACACATATTAGACATGAGATAAATAGACAAAAGTAAGGACAAGCATTTACTATGGCTGTGATAAACACCTATCCCGAGATTAGGGATTTTGTAGGTACTATTCTAGTTATACCATTTATTATTATTATTTAAGACATGGCTTAGCATTAGAACAACACATTCACAAGCTTAGTCAACATGCATAGCATAATACTCTGTCTTATTATGATTTACTAGTTATTGACAACAATGCATATGGACCACCTTCGACACTATTAGAAATCTTATGACCATAGTCTAGGAGGCTTATTAAGAATAGAGATTTATGACTTGGTAGTTAGAGATTCTTTGCATGACGTACCTTAGCATTTGTGACCCCCATCAATAATCCTCGTGTACAATAGAAGAGTGAATCCCACGATTTCCTCGATACATATGTCATCGTAGCATCCCTCGCCAAACTTGGGAGTGCAAACAAATGGCGTACGTAATCACTTCCCCATTGTTCAAAAATCAAGGTACGATCTTCGAACTTAACACATTTCCTTCGATTGGATCAATAAAACGATGGTTTATAATGTCCATGTCTAACTGTATCATTTAATACCTCTACTGTGACTTTGATATTTGGAGCACAACACTAGCCATTTCTTTTCAATAAATTTCACCCTCATGAAAAGACGAGTCACTCTACATATCCCGTAGAAACACACATTTCTGTGCTCTATTTCAATTACACCACATATACGACACATTTTTCCTTAGAACAAACTACATATGTTCATTTTCGTTCCTGATTTTAACCATACAATTTTGACCCATTTTCTCAAACAAACTGAATACCTATGATCCGTGCAAGACTAAGAATACCCTATCTTGTAGAATATGGTGTCAGTTTGAATACCTTCTATAACTACCTTCTCCATCTTTACAGAAACCGAGTTATAATTTGATATACTTACTCTCCCTTCGTATTCAGCCTCATTATATATTTTTCATATATTAAGATTTATTTTAATTTCGAGGACAAATTTTTTATAAGTTGGGTATTATGTAATCCCCAAAAAATTTTAGAGGCTTTTTTTTAATTTTTACTTTTATTTTAAATAATTTGTTTTGAATTATTTTGTTATTTATTTGTTCAAATATAGTCTTAGCCATGCTTAAATTTTGTTATGCATACTGACTAGACAATATGGCACGGCTAGTGTAGTTAAGTGCCTTGACTAGCATTTTAGCTGTAGACGTCATTAGATTTATTTATTTTAAATATTAGGTCGACTAAGATTATCAAATCATAATTTGGTTATCTTTCTCTTTTTATTATTTACTTATTTATTTTCTTTTTAAAATAATGGGTTTTGATTTAATATATGTACTAATAATAGAAGTGGGAGTGTACCCACCCCAATCTAGGATACCCTACTAAATTGTTGTTCATATTATTATTATTATTATTATTATTATTATTATTATTATTATTATTATTATTATTATTATTATTATTATTATTATTATTATTATTTATTTTATTTACCAATATTCTTGGTCATACGTTAATTAGTATATGATTTTATATATGTGTAAATACGTATATCAAAACATTTTGTTAAATATAGGTTAAGAAAATTATTTTGTTACAAAGTTTTTTTTTTACATTTATTTGAGATTTTTTGGATATGCTCATATATATATATATATATATATATATATATATATATATATATATATATATATATATATATATATATATATATATATATATATATATATATATATTAAAAAAAGATGGATTCCTCCCCAGCTCCCGCTCCATGCCCCCCCCTCCCCCCCCGCAGCGTTGCCTCCGTCCGGCCCCGCCTAGGCCGGCGGTTTGCCGCCTTCCCCTCCTTCCTCCTTTCTCCCTCCTCGCATGGCGGCCCTCCCGGGTCCGGCCAGGCGCAGATCCCCCGACCTCCTCACAATCCTCGGCCAGCAGCCTACCCATCCTCGCTCGCCTACCCCTCGCCTTGATCCGCCCCCCCCAACCGTCTTCCGCGCCCTCCCCGCCGGGTCCTCCTCTCCTCCTTTGCCCCCAGTTTTCCCCTCGTCGGCAGCGGCCCAGCTCTTCCAGTTGGCAGCGGCCCCCAAGTCGCCGCTCTGGCCGGGCCCTGGACCGACGGCGTCCAGCTTTAGGGCGCCAGGCGAGCGTCCCCCCTCGCCACCACCACCCCTTCCTTCCCCCACCTGTAGCCCTCCATCCCTCCCTCCCTTCCCGCTCACTCCCCCCCATTCTGGTTCGAATTTGAATTCAAACCATTATCTCCCGCCCACCTTTTTCCTCCACCATTTCGACCTCTGTGGGCGTCCAGGCGCAACTTGGCGTTAGTCTTCCCCCTGGCGCACCCTAAACCTCCACCGTTTCATCCTCTGTGGGCACAACCCACTTCAAGGTGCAACTTGGCGTTAGACTTCCCCCTGGCGCAACCCAAGCCTCCCCCTCCCTCTCGGTTGTAGGCGCCACCATCTCTCTGGCGCAACCCGGGCCTCCTCCAACTTCTAGGCATCCCCCTGGCGCATCTCAGGCCCTCTCGGCTGTGGGCGCTAGTCACCCCCTGGCGCAACATGGCGTCTTTAGATCCAGTCATCCCTCCCCAAGGCGCTACCCAGTCCAGTCCCACCCTCTCACCCCCGGCACAACTTGGTACTATTAGCGCACCCCAGCCCACATCTTTCTCCTCATCGTTCGGCGCTAGTCACCCCCTGGCGAAATAGGGGGACCCTCTTGGGCCACCCCTCCACCCTTCCGGCATACCCGAGCCATTGACATGCGGCTTACACCTCAGCGCCACCAGGCATCCTCTGGCCCCTACGCCACCTGGTCTCATTCCTTCGGGCGTAACCCAGCCCTACACCTCTCCGTCGATTGTGGGCGCATGTCCCCACCTGGCGCCTTCTGGTATGCCAGGCACACACTAACCCCCGGCACAGCTTGGCAACCCTATTGGGCCTACATACACTCCCTCAGGTGCTCCCCAGCCTTGGCTGGATGCCACCCACCTCAGCGCCCCTGGACCTTTGTTGAATCCAGCGCCGCTTGGGCTTAGCGATGCCCACCTTGGAGCTTGGGTGCGCGCCATTTGCTTGTCGCAACCTGGTTTCCAGGTTGGGCAGCCCTCTTGGGCCCACTCTCAGCCCATCATTGGTCACCCCCTTCAGTGTTGGACGTTAGCCATGGGTCGATTCTATTGGGATTGGGGTCGGCGCAACCTGGGCCCTCTTTGTAGGGTGCCCCCGTGATGGATTGGGCGCCCCCATACAGGCCCTGTGCTCGGCACATTTTGGCAATTTGCCTGTTCCCAGTGTCTTCCCCATTTCATCTGTCGCAGGGATTGACGCTACCCAAGGTTGGACACAACCCGATCTGCCAACGATGGCACCGGCTGACCTCATCGTACTCCTTCCCAGCTTGGCCAAGGCTCTTAGGCCGGTCGCAGCCCCAACCCTCCCACTTCCCCTTCGCGGCCAATACCCTGCTCAGGCTGGGGCACACCCTATTCGTCGGTTCCGCCGATGCCTTCCTTCGCCGGCACACTTCGACCAGACAGGGCGCCCGCGCAGGGACTCCTGTTTTCGGACATCCCCTTCCCGAAGTCGAATATACACTGGCATCTCCCATGCCGGTGGTGCCTTTCACCGACCAGGAACTCTCCTCTCTGTCCACCTCCTTTCCCTACTCATTCGTCCTCAAATTCTCGTCAGGCTGCCCCAAACTCGCCCTGGTCCATGAGGTTATTACAAGTTGGCGGCTCTCGGCAACCTACAGGATAGCCCCTCTTGATCCGAGGCATATTCTGCTCAATCTATCCTCCGAACTCGACCACAGGACCATGTGGTCCAAAGGCACCAGTAGGATCGACTTCCACCAAATAAAGATAATCAAGTGGTCTGCAAATTTTAACACCAAAGAAGACTCAGCGACGGTCGTCGCCTTGGTGACCCTTCCCAATCTCCCCCTCATTTGTTTCGTTCCGGCGGCTCCTAGGCGTATAGCCAACTCTTTCGGGACCTACGTGACCATCGCTGCAGAAACCTGTAACCTGACTAAAGCCTACTACGCCAAGATATATGTGGAACTTGACCTCACCAAAGATCCCCCCAACCATATCCTCATCGAACTGGGCAACCAGACTCACACCCAGCAAATCATCTACGATAATCACATAATTTTCTGCTCACACTGCCATATACGCGGTCACTCTCAAAGCATTGCTTCCGTCTCCATCCGGAGCTGAAGAAGAAACCAGAGCAGAAAGAACCCCACCCCACAGGAAACCAGCATCGAAAAGCTGCCAAACCCCCCATACTTCCTCTACCAAAATCTTACACCAGATTCAACTCCAGTGATGGCAAATCTGACAGAGGTGCCTCCTCGGACAGAGCTGTCATCGCCTACCACCTACCAAACTTATCCCTTTCTAACCAGTTCGACGCCCTCGCTTCAGAAGCTTCGACTCCTCCCAGGAGATAGCCTTCCCTGCAGACTCAGTCATGGCCCCCGGAACGGATTTTGAGGACCTCACCGGCTCCCTCCCAGAGGAAGCAGATGAGATCTTCCAAGAACTTGCGAATGCCACAGATCACCAAACCTCCCTCGGAATCCCCACCGTATATGCCCTTGCTATTCTAGGGCCTGAGCAGGCCCTTAAAGGTATTCAGGTCCTTGTAGCTGGATTCCCCCTCCATTCAGAAGGCGACCAGATTAAAATCACCGACGACACCCTTCTCACCCAACTAGAGATAGTCGAGCTGGACTCCGATAAAGAAACGGGCGCACCCACCGAAGCCACCCTACAAAACTGCACTGAGGAATCCATCCTAGGCTCATCCACAAAGACGATGGGGGAAGCATCCACCACTATCGAAAAATCTCATAAGAAAGGGGCAGCAAAGTCCTCGACCATGCACACCAGGTCCGCAGCAAAGTGGACCAACCAACCCCCCAAGCTCCATTAATGCTGAACATTCTCTCCTTGAATGTCCACGGTCTGGCGAACAAACCTACTATGAGGAGAATCACCAGCCTCAAGAAGACTCATAAAATCGACATCTTGATCATCCTTGAATCCAAAATCCCTTACAAGAGACTCAAATACATTCAACTACAGCTAGGCTTTTACTCGGCCATTACAGGTAGACACGACATTTGGATCCTCTGCTCCAAGGACATCACCATCGGGGTCATCCAAGAATATAGGCAAGCCCTTTCTTGCTGGTTGGAATACCTTTTCATCCCCAAGCGCGCTATCCTTTCAGCGATTCGCGACAACTGTGACATCGCAAATCGCAAACACCTATGGAACGACCTCTTGGACATCCACCAACACCACCATAACCTCCCGTGGCTTTGCATCAGGGACTTTAACGCTATCACTTGCAGAGAAGAAATGATTGGCGGCCGCCCTCCCCCCTCATTCCGTCATACTAGACTTCAATAACTTCATCTTCAACTCTCACCTCACCTCTCTTCTGTTCACCGGCAACGCCTTCACCTGGTGCAACATCCAGAAAGGCGACCGTAGGCAATACTCCCGCCTCGACAGGGCCTTAACGAATGCCCACTGGCAAGGTATGGGGACTACCTCCAAGCTACCTCACCTTAATGCCACCGAATCCGACCATACTCCCTTACTAGTTGGAATTAAAAGCATATCCGGTCAGTCCAAAAAGAGTTTCCGCTTCCTGGACTTCTGGAGCGAGCACCCCCAATTCTTGAGCGTTGTCGCAGAAGCTTGGAACAGCACGAACTCCCCAGATCCACTCAGTCGGGTAGCCAACAAGCTCAAGGCCACGAGCAAAGCCCTCGCGGCCTAGAGCCAGCAAGCTTATGATGATATTTTTCAAGCCATACGAGAGGTCGAGGATGACGTTACTCATGCCGAAGCCAGATATATATCCGACTGTTCGCCAGCTACCAGGAAGGCCCTGAACCTCACCAAAGCCATCCTCAAATTTAGGCTAAAAGTTGAGACCGATTTCTGGAAGTAGAAAGCGAGGCTTAAATAGGACAGAGTGTGGGACAACAACTCGAGCTACTTCCACGCCTGCGTCAATGGTCGCAGACAGAAACTCACTATTCATCAGATTGCCGATGAGAACTGGACGAGCATCGGCGATCAAAAGGGCATCCAAGTGGAGGCTGCGATGTTCTATTCCCGTCTGTTCTCCAAGGAAACGGTCCTCAAAGACAACTCCTTCCTGGACGAGGTTCCCCAACTTATTAGCGACACCGACAATATTCGGCTTGAACAACCCCCTTCAGAGGAAGAGGTAAAAAAGCCGTCTGGGCCCTTGACGCACACAGTGCACATGGGCCGGACGGGTTTTTGGGTGTTTTCTTCTGCACATGCTGGGACATCATCAAGGTGTACATCCACAATGCAGCCTCTGCCTTCCTCCAATGAGCTACTTACCCCAGAGCCATCTCGAGCACCAACCTGATCCTCATCCCGAAGAAAGACAACCCAGAGACTTTTTGCGACTTTTGCCCCATCAGTCTTTGTACCTTCACCAATATGATCATATCCGAGATCATCGTCTCCCGTATGGCTGGCCTTCTTTTCAAAATCATCTCGAAGGAGGAGAGTGGCTTTGTCAGGGAAAGAAATATCCAATATAACATCATGTTGGCCCAAGAGTTAATCACCTACATGAATCTCCCAGCAAGAGGGGGCAACATTGTTATCAAATTGGACATGGAGAAAGCTTACGACAGACTGGATTGGCAATTCATGATCTGGGTCTTCAGAGCCTTCGAATTTTTCGAAACCTGGACCAACATCGTGTGGAGATCGATCAGCAACTCGTGGTTCTCTACGGTTATCAACGGCCAGACGGACTGTTTCTTCAAATCGAGTTGCGGGGTTAGGCAAAGAGATCCTCTATTTTCTACCATCTTCATCATTACGGCAGATGCATTAAGTGGAAACCTTAATAAGATGGCGAGCACCCCCAACTTCCACCACTATCATACTGCCAGCGGCTGTCCGATCATCATCCACCTAGCTTTCGCAAACAATATCCTCATATTCTCTTCCGGGGACGTCGGATCAGTGGAAGTCGTCCAGAAGACGCTTCAGAAATATGCCGGGTGCTCGGGTCAGAAGATCAACCCGGCAAAAAGTGTTATCTACACCCACCATAATTTCAAGAGAGAGCAAACGGCCAGCCTCTCCATCACCACCTCCTTCTCCATCAAACATCTCCCATTCCACTACCTCGGATGCCCCCTCGTGTACGGTAAATCCAACGCTGGTATCTTCGAGAACCTGATCAGTCGCATCAGGAAAAAAGTCGAGGGATGGCATAACGCTACCTTATCCCCAGGAGGCAAGATGATCCTCATCAATCATATCCTCACATCTATTCCCATCTATACCCTGGCAGCGTGCTCCCCCCCAAGAATGTCCTCTCCTCCATCGAGAGTATCTTCAGAAACTTTCTCTGGGGGTACAGCGACGACAATGACAAGCACTACTGGGCTAGTTGGGAGACCATGGCTCGTCCTACTGGGGAGGGGGGGTCTGGGTTTCACTAAACCCTCACACATCGTTAATTCCTTTTTAATGAAACTGTGGTGGACGCTTCGCACGAGTCAGAACTTATGGACCAGGTTCATGAAGGCCAGATACTTCAAGCACATCCACCCGTTGACGGCCATCTCTAACATCATATCCTCTGTGGCTTGGCGTCATATCCTCATCGGGCAGTCTCTTGTCGAACCTGCGACTCGCCTTCATATGGGCAACGAAGATTCGTCGACATTCCTGGAGCACTGGGTTGGAGACACCTTGCTTCCTGACCTTTCAGCGGCCTCGAGGAACAGCATCATCAAGGACTTGTGGGACCCCTCTGATAACAACTAGAATTGGAACAAAATCCGAGACTGGGCCGGGGCATAGGCGGTCGATCGCATCCGCCGTAGCGGATTGACGATTGGGTCGGAAGCAGATAAGATCGAGTGGTCGCCCGTAGCTGTCGGTGCATTCTCGGTTAGATCAGCCAGAAGAGTGATCCTTGGTAATACAGCGTCATTTCTAACCATTGCATCCTTCTGGAAGACATGCATCCCCAAGAAGTGGTCCTTCCTCATTTGGAGAGCCCTTCGCAATATCATTCCCACTGACGACTCTCTCAACACTATTGGGTTCAGCCTTGTGTCAGCATGCACATGCTGCGTCGACCGTCAATCGAAAACAGTCAACCACATCCTCAGCCAAGGGGACCTCCCGGTCCAGGTCTGGAGAGCACTATTCCAGCGTTACAGAATGACTCATGGGGGCGACAACTTCTACGACCTCGTAGTGACCTGGGCTTCCGTGTCCTATGGCCACCAGATTGTGGCTGCCACTGCCACGTGGGTGATCTGGAAAAATTGCAATAAGGCGAGATATGAAGGCCACTAGTACACCGCAGACCAACTGATTTGGGAGACTATTCGTCAGTGCCACAAACGGAGCTCCCTCTGTTCGTACGGCCAATCGGCTTTCTGGAGACCTCTCTTATCCCCGGCTTAGCCATTTTGATTTCCATTTTTCTCTTCTTTTGACAGTATACGTGTATAGGCTTCTGTATTTTGCGCCTTATGGTATACTTGTATATGTTCGCCTTTCCGGCCTTCATGAATAAAATGGGTTGTTGGAAAAAAAATTTTATATATATATATTAGGGTTAGTTAAAAAAATCACAGTGTACTATTCCCTCTGGGAACAGTACTACTGCAAGCCCGACCCCCCTTTTCTTTCCTTCCCGCGAACAGGACACGAGGCGGTTTGAATCAAATCAAATCTTTCCACAATCCTAATCCAAAATCTTATCTCAATCTAATCCTCTCTTGATTCGCCCTAGAAACACAGAAATCCATGTGCGAAACCTAAATCAAAATCGACCTAAAATAAGTTTTAAATCCTATATAAATACCTATGAACGCCTAGGGCTTTCTTCAAAAACATCCACACAAGCCCCATACAGTAACTCCCGAAGAACCCCGACACCCCCACCCCCCCCGCACTCCTATTCGACCACCTGCTCATCGCCGTTAGCCTCCATGTCGTCGGAAACGATCGAAAATCTGATAGGAGAACATAGTATACTCTGTTTTCAAGACCAGGTACCCTATTTTTGAGACCAATTTCTCCACTGTTGTTTGATAATTTACGATGTATGGCTTCCTGTATAGAGACTACATAACCCTCATCAAACCTCCTTTAATTAGATTTCAAATGTTAGGTTTCTACAATTCGTGAAAATTCCTAAAAAATCAGGAGAAGTCACGAGAAGGACAGAGCCTTAATTCATCCCCAAACCCCAGTTTGGAAGGAAATTTCTAAATCAAACACCTGGAGTTTTTGAAAACTAGTTTTGTACAGTTAGAGACAACTTATACGAGAATAAAACCCACTTTGTAGATCATGATTTCATTCAGCATGTACGAAGTTATTCGATTCCAAAAATCACGAAAAACCTATTTTCAAAAACTAAAATTTTGGAAAATTTTCCCGGTATGTTGTGCGCCCCGACAAATCGGACGACGTGGTCGCAACCCATGAGCATTAAAAGACACGTATGGATGTTGTCAACGTGTGGAATTCGACGGAACTCGATTTCGTTGTGCGTGTACGATAAAATTGAGGCGTATCGGTCGAGATACCCCATATCGGTCCCTTTACAAACTAGCCCATAACGGAAACTCTTATCGTTTTTCTGTTCCTGTGAGCCAAATTTAGCCCGATTCTGAGAAGGTCAACCGGAACGCTATTTTGGCGGGCCCACGACCCAATTCAATGGGCAAATTTATGTACGGCTCACCGAAATCCAACTTTGGACATACGGATGAGTTCGTATCACATGTTGACCCAAAATAGGATCGCAGTCAACCTGATTTAGATAATTAGCAACTGATATCTGATATGATCCAATACGACACATCAAGTGCAAGACAGAACAATCACCTATGACACATCAAGATCAAGACAGACGTCGTCTACAAGCTGTTGCACTGCAAATGTAATCTGTTTTTAGTCTGTTATTTTTGATTTATTAAGTCTAGGAAAATAAGTACGTTGAGTCGCATTATGTCTTCTCATCCTCTAGACATATTTCTTCTAGCTCCACCATACAAACAAACTAATCCCTGAACCAAACCAAACCACCCTAACCCATATAAGGCTTCTGGTCTGAGGCAGACCGAACTCTGGCCGAATACTTCCTAAGGCCGAACTCTGCCTCCTTAAAATCAGCAACCTGATTTTTAGGACAACCATGCTTCGAGCTGTCCAACGTTCGAATTTTTCAATATTTGGGACAGAACTCTGGCCGAACTCTGCCTCCCCTGCCTAGTATAAATAGAGCCCGATTCCTCTTATTTCAAATCATCTCTTACTCTCAAGCTTTTAATATTCCAAGCCTTATATACTCTAAGCCTTACTCTTCCAAATCCCTTAGCCACAAAACTTTCTAGCCCCAAGGTGCTCAGTGCGATTCAGCTAGAAGTTCTGTGTAAGAGTTGAAAAGAAGCCACTTGAAAATTTTTAAGTTTCGCATCTGCGAAGTTAAAGTAGTCGAGCGCTTCATATGCTCGTATCTGTAAGAAGTTGGCGTGCTCTTCGGACTAAAGGCACGTGTGTACCCTATTTCACAAATAATGGATTTCAACTCTGAACAAGAGTTCTCGGGCCTGGACTAGTCCTCCACGAGAGAAACCAAGATATATCATTGTGTTTGCCTTTGTTCTTCTAAACTCTTTTACTTTTTACATTATTACTCTCTGATTATATATTCTCTTAGTAGTTATTTTCTGGACTTAGCATAGAGTTATTTTAAATTGGTCATTATAGACCCAAACTCTATTCACCCCCCTCTAGAGTTATCTACACGCTACATCAATTGGTATCAGAGCTCTGGTCTCTTGGTAAAGGATTAACACCCTAGAGCTGATCTATGGCAACCACACAATCCATTTTCACCAACCATGGTGAAAGACAATCCACTCATAGGCAACCCCTATTTGATGGAACCAACTACACTTACTGGAAGACACGAATGAGTTTCTATCTGAAATCTTTAGACTTTGACTTATGGACCATATTTACAGATGGTTATAAGAAGCTTGCTAGATTTGTAGTCGATGGGAACCTCATAGAGAAACCTCATAACAAATATAATGATCCAGAAAAGAAACATGCTAGTCTAGATGCTAGGACAATTAATGTTATCTTCTATGCTATAGACAGGACTGAATTCAACAAGGTATCTATGTGTACCACTTCATAAGAAGTATGAAAGCTTCTAGAACTGACTCATGAAGGAACCACTAAAGTCAAGGAATCAAAATTCAATCGGCTAACACAGAACTATGAAGCATTCAAGGTGAAGCCCAACGAGACGATCACACAGTTGTTTACCAGATTTCTCAATATCGTCAACCCTCTATCTTTCCTTAGAAAGAACTCCAACCATGAGAAGATACACAAGGTGCTAAGGGGACTAAAGAAGAACTGAAACCCCAAAGCCACGGAAATCATCGAAGGCAACGATCTCACTACCATGTCTCTCTAGACTCTGATGGGCAAACTAATGACGCATGAGCTCGACCTCAAGGACTTTGAAGAATTTGCTCCAAAGGAAAAAGAAATTGCTCTAAGAGTTCATCGTTGAAAGACTGCTCTAGATGAAACAGACGATGATAACTCCGAAGGTGATGATCAAGTGCTCATGGTTCGCAACTTCAAGAAGTTCCTACGATTCAACCGAAGGAAGAAGGAACAACAAGACGACGATGAAGAGTCTACTACGGTTGTAAGAAGACGGGGCACGTCAAGAAAGACTGCCCTGCAGCAAATAAAGGGAGCCGATATGAAAATTCATACAAGAATCCATCCTCTCGAAAGTATGCCAACACAAGCATCTGGCATGAAAGCGAAGCCAGTGACTCAGAAGAAGAAGAGGACACTCCCCAAGATACTGTAAACTTCTGTCTAATGGCAACTTTTGACAAGGTAACAAATGATCCACTTGATGACTTTACTTTTGATACACTTGGAGATACTTTCAGTGATCTACTTGAAGATCATAAGAAATTACTTTATAAATACAAACATGCAAAGGATAAGATTAAGACTCATGAAGCTGAGATTCATAGACTATCATGCTTACTTGATAATGTTAGAGGCACATCACCCACATATAACACCGAGGAGTTATCCAAACTTAAATTAAGCTTACACGATGCTGAATCACGTATTGAGAAACAAACACATGATCTTACCATGCTCACTAAAGAACTTACAGAAGAGAAAAAGAAATACAATATTGCAGCTGTAAGAATTAGTGCTTTGACTGCCAAATATGATAAAATGTATATTGCCTCTAAAAGATTAGAGATCAGGCTGGACAAACAGGTTATTCAACCTCAAACTCAGTCTCACGGTCACAGCACATACACGAGACACAAGACTGTTCAACACAAGAGTACACGACATAAAAAAAACACACATACACATGTTACACACAAACATGCTTTAATGTACACATATTCTCATGCAGTACGACAATCACCCATACATAGACATCATTATCATCGTACTCCTAACATAAATATGCATGCTACATGTCACTATTGTGGTAAATATGGACACACTTCACCATAATATAGAATCAGAAGATTATTTGATTTAAACATGTATGCATGGGTACCGAAGACTAATATTTTGGAACCCTCAAGCATTTGGGTACCAAAGGTCACATATACTCATGGTGTAGGTGGACCTTCCTTCATCTTCTAGAAGCAAATGGATTCTCCATAGTAGGTGCTCGTGATATATACTGGAAATACAAATATTTTCACAATACTATCGATGAAAAGGAAAGGATATAAGTCCTTCAGCAATAATCTAAATGGTTATATTATAGTTAACAGTACCATTGGTAATCCTCCCTCTCTTGTCATTAATGATGTCTATTTAGTAACAGAGTTAAAGTATAACTTTCTCAGCATTAGTCATCTTGTTGACAATGGATATGATATTAACTTTGGGAAAAATAAATGCTCTATATATGATAGATCATCTGGAGATATCGCTTTTGAAGGGATAAGAGAAGATGATATATATATATATATATATATATATATATATATATATATATATATATATATATTCTATCTGTCGAAAGATACTAACAATACAGGAAGATGCCTCAACGCCCACAAGGATTAAAGGTTACTATGGCATATGCGTCTTGGATATGCAAACATGGATACCATATCAAGACTTTCAACCAAGAAGCTAGTAAGAGGACTACCGGATATCACATTCAAAAAGGATACGGTCTGTGCCGAATGTGAGAAAAATAAGGCGACAAAATCTTCTCTTAAATCCATCAACTCTGTAAGTACTAGTAGACCCTTGCAGCTTCTTCATATGGATTTGTTTGGTCCTAGTAGAGTAGCCAGTTTGGGTGGAAAACTCTACGCCTTTGTGGTTGTTTATGACTTTTTCCGTTTACTTGGGTTTTCTTTCTTTCAAACAAAAGTGATACTATCTCTGTTTTCGAAATTTTGCTAAAAATGTACAAAACAAAAAAGGCTTTATGATTACTCGAATTCGAAGTGATCATGGCAGCGAATTCGAAAACTCTGAGTTCAAAATTTTTTGTGATTTAAATGGTTTTAATCATGAATTTCCTTGTCGTAGAACTCCCTAACAAAATGGTATTGTGGAGCGGAAGAATAGAACTCTTGGTGATATGTCCATAGTCATGTTAAATCATTTTCACTTCAGAAATATTTTTGGGCAGAACCTATAAGTACAGCATGCCACGTCTTGAATAGGGTTTTGATTCGAACTATTTCAAAGAAAACTTCCTATGAAATTTGGTTTGGTAGAACCCCAACTATTTCTTATTTTAGAGTGTTTGGTTGTCGCTGCTTTATCCTGAATACCAAAGATAACTTAGGCAAGTTCGATGCCAAAGCTGACGAAGGTATTTTTTTGCTATGCTCCCAAGAGTAAAGGATACAAGGTGTTCAACAAGCGTTCCATAATTGTTAAAGAATCTGCTGATGTTACTTTTGATAAGAATAATAGTACAGCAGATGTTCCTGATGACGACGATGACGTACATATCAAATCAATAACTTCTAAGGATACAAAATCTGGAACCAGTTCTCTGGAAAGCTTACCAAAGAGGTTCCACTTCACACCAGAACATCCAAAAATCTTGGTAATAGGTGAGGTACACTACAACAAATATGGCCTACAATAGCAGTTTTTCTATAGCGTTCAAGTATCCCTGCTATAAAATGTTATCAACAATAGCATTCTTTCTGTAGTGGTATAAAAATATCTATTTATAGCGTTTCCTGAATGCTGTAAAATCTTTTTTCATTTTACCTCTTGAAATTTTGCCAAAAATTTGGAGCTACATTTCAGCCCGCGCGATAGGGATCTGTGTGTAGTCACTTCCACTACACCAAAATCCCTCTCCCCATAATTTTTCCCACCATTTTCTCTCTCTCTCTCTCTCTCATACACACACACACACACGCTCTCACCCTCCCTTCAGAAACCCTAACCTTAATTTTTTTTCTTTTTTCTTCTCCTCGTCCAGGTATGCCAACCAGGGAAAGGGCATCCTCCAGCCCCACAACTTCCTCAACGGCCTTGCCACTGTCTTCTCCGACGATCACCACTATTACACCCTCTTCGACAATCCCTTCCTCGAATTCCTCTGATCTAGCGCCCTTCCAGAGGACGATTCCAGCGGGCGAACGATGGGAAGGGCAATCCAGAGTTTAATATTAGGTTTTTTAAAATCTTTTCTAGGTTTAATATTATGGGTTTTTTCTAGGGTTTTATCTTTTTATATTTTCTCGATCCTCCGTTCTTTCTAAAAGTATTCACAATTTTCTGGTTCTCCCTCTAGGTCAGCGGTGGAAGAAAGGACTTCTAAATCTCAAGCAAGAATTCTGTGGTATGATTCTAATCACAAATTTAGTCTTTATATCTTGTTTCCAATCATAAATTTTGCAGTTATATTACACAAGGGCAGAATTAGTTTGCTTATATGATTCTTGAGGCATCACAAGGCTAGAATTAGTTTGCTCATATGATTCACAGAAGAGAATTGAGCAGTTCCTTAAAGAATAGGCAAGAGAATGGACTTCTCGTGCACTATCATTTTAACCACATGGGAAAAATAAATTAATTAAATATATAGACACATAAACACCCTATGAAACTGTAAAATAAAGAAAATATTGATCAGTAAAATCATATCTTGGTAAGAGAATAGGTAAAAGAAAAATGAGCTGTACAAACAAAAGTTTGATGTCCAATTTTGATATTGATACCACAATTTGTGTTTCGTATTTTTACAAGTCTTGGTAGTCAATGTTGACATGGCCATGATGATCTGGCATGGCTCTAAGTTGAGTATAATCTCTGATACAAATTTGAAGGTTGTTCTGAAATGAGGTTCTTTGCCTCTGAGTTGCATTTGGCTTTGACACTCCTATAGTATTTTGATGTGTAGCTTGTGAGTTGCCATTGTTCAATGAATCGAAGAACAACTGTTAGGTGTGGTATCTGTTGGAATAAGTAGTTATGTTTTGAAAAAAAAATATGTTCCTGTTTGTGATCATTAGTGGTAATTTTATGTGAAGATACTCATACTAAACTAAATGCTCTCCGCTACTGATTCCACTCGAGCACTTGGAATGTCCCTGACTTTACCTAATGCTATTGGTACTATGTTCTTGCTGATCACTCTCAACTCCATTCAACAAGTATATTCATTGTTGTTTATTCGTTACTTTAGTATATTCGTTGCTTGTTCCTGAAATGGCTGGAGGAAATTCTAGTTGAATCAATTCTCGAGCAGAAGATGATTTTTATAGGTAGCAAAGATACATTTCTTGCAAATTATACTCATGTTTGTTTGTTTGTTCCTATTAAGGGGCCACAAGTCTACAGAGGCTTACCGAATCAGATGCCCTTTCCAATCGGAGCAAAAATCTAACTTGCGCCAAACTTCATAATTTCATCTGATAAAAGAAATCCAAAACTTATCGTCACAATCAAGACAATCTTGGGTTTTAAATTTTCTACTCAATTAGTTTTGGTTTAACCTACATTAAGGTTTAAAATATGTTGTTAGTCCAAGGATGGTTAGTGAAAAAATTGGATTGTCCTGCCAATTGATCACATTAGGCAGCTACCTTGAATTTGTGCTTAATCAGCCATCCGCTTGATCACATCAGATTTCTACCTCGTTTATGTAGTCAATTGATCTCCATATAGTTCTATATTTAGGGTCCTGGATGTACCCCTACTTCCATTTCTTTCTTCTTTGGGTTACAATACTAAGAGATTGCTTTAGATGTACATTTACTTTGAAGTGAGAAATTCAGACTGTGTAAATTGAAATTCATTTGATGATGTCCAGTCTGTTTTTTACTTTTCCTGTTTGCCAACCACTAAATTTTCAATGCTTACAAGTTAATAATTACACAGTACACCTATCTGCAACTATAAGGCAGTTTAGAATGTTTGTTCTTTTCTAATGCATAAATTTGAATTTGCAGAAGTACTTGGATAGTAAAGTTCTATTTTGGTTATACAGGCAATATCTTACATTAGGACTTTGTATGCCTTTACTAATGATACATTGGCAAAATATTCATATGCTACATCGCTTCAAGCAACATTGCGGTATGGGATTTTGATTAGTCTTGTGCAAGGCCTTAGACTTGGATTCACTTATGGACTTTCCATACGTTCTTGTGCTTTACAACTTTGGGTTGGGAGGTTTCTGCTTGCCTAGGGGAAGGCGGATGGTGGTGAAATCATTACAGCATTATTTGTAGTAATCTTGAGTGGCCTGTAAGGATTTATTTACAATTATAGTATAATATTCTATATATCGTTCTTTTTGTTTGATTCTGGGAAAATACTTTTTTGTTTTGTTGTCGGCATTCAATTCTTAATATTTCCAGTTTCTATATCGTACAGTGGTTTAAATCAGGCAGCCACAAACTTCTACTCATTCGAGCAAGGTAGAATTGCTGTATATAGGCTTTTCGAGGTGATAAGTAGGTCAACCTCTACTGTCAATCAGGAAGGCCACACATTGATTTCGGTTCAAGGCAACATTGAATTTCAAAATGTATATTTCAGCTATCTATCCCGTCCTGAAATTCCCATACTAAGTGGTTTCTACCTAACAGTACCTGCTAGAAAAACTGTAGCACTCGTTGGTAGGAATGGTTCAGGAAAAAGCAGTATAATTTCTCTCATGGAGCGTTTCTATGATCCTACACTAGGTACCATTACTGTAGAACTCTTTCCTATATGTACCATTTTCCATTGCTTTTTGACAGTACAAGATTCCAAACTTGGTTGACTGCTGAGTTTAATGGCTGCTTCATGTTTCTATCCAGGTGAAGTCCATTTGGATGGGGAGAATATAAAGAGTTTGAAACTTGAATGGTTAAGAAGCCAAATAGGATTGGTTACCCAGGAGCCAGCATTATTAAGTTTAAGCATATGGAAGATATGCTACTTTTGACCAGATAGAAGAGGCTGCAAAAATAGCATATGCCCATACATTCATCAGCTCTCTGGATAAAGGATATGAGACACAAGTAGAGTGCGTTAATTTTCTGTAACATAGCATTTTGATTTACATTCAACTGATCTTAACCAATGCAGGTTGGTAGGGTTGGTTTAGCATTATCAGAAGAACAAAAAATGAAGCTTTCTGTAACATATCTTTTTCTTCTCCAATGCGTTAATTTCTATCTTATTTTTATATAATAATGTGTTTTCTTATCAATTTTGTGTAGGTTGGCGTATAAATTTTTGATGGTTGTGGATAGCTAGAAGGAAAGAGACGATCGAGCTATTTTTTGGCCTACCGATATTTGTAAATGGAATGGTTTATTTTGGACTACAGATATTTTGTAAATTGAATGGTTTATTTTGGCGTACAACTACTTTTTCTACATCTTGAATGTTTTAATGACAACTACTTTTTGTACATCTTGAATGTTTTAATGAAACATTTTATATTTTGGCAAACTTTTCCTATATCTTGATTGATCGAAATGGAAGTTGCGATTGAAATTGTTTGCAATTTAGCATGAAATTATATGGTTATTTATATGTGATACAAAACAGGTTATGAAATATAAAATTCTGTAGCAGATACGAAATATGAAATTCTGTAGCAGATTTATAGTACTCAAAACGTCTAAATGGCCGCTACCACGATAGCATATGACGAACGCTATAATAAATCAAATCGTTCATTAACTATCAATTCATCAAACGCTATAAATCATCTACAGCATTCACAAACGCTATAAATAATCCACAGCATTCACAAACGCTATAAATAATCCACGGCACTCACGAACGCTATAAACCATCTACAACGTTCTAGAATGCTATAAAGTATTCACAGCATTCACAAACGCTATAAACCATCAACAGCATACACGAACGCTATAATCCGTCTACAGCATTCAAGAACGCTGTAATATTATAGCATTCACATGTCTGGACATACTATAGCGTGGGCAATTATAGCAGACATAATATTCTATAGAAGGCTTTCTATAGCGTTCCGCACATGCTATTGTAGGCCATATTTGATGTAGTGGTATCAAGAGCAATAAGTACTCGTTTATCTGTTAAAGATTCTATAGCTAGCACTGCTTTTATATCTCAAATAGAAACTAAAAATATTTTAGGAGCTTTTTCTGATGAATTTTGGATATATGCAATGCAAGAAGAACTCAACCAATTCGAAAGAAATTAGGTTTGGGAACTTGTTCCTAAACCTGCTGACCATTCGATCATTGGTACTCGATAGGTCTTTCGTAATAAAGTTGATGATGACGGTTCAGTCACACGTAACATAGCACGTCTCGTAGCTCAAGGATACAACCAAGAGGAAGGTATCGACAATGATGAGACTTATGCTCCTGTTGCACGCCTTGAATCAATCTGCATGCTTTGTGCGTTTGCAAATTTTTAAAACTTTAAACTCTTTCAAATGGATGTCAAAAGTGCTTTTCTCAATAGTTTTATTAAAGAAGAAGTTTTAGTAAAACAACCCCCTGATTTTGAAAACTATAAATTTCCTGATCTTGTTTTAAAGCTTAAGAAAACTCTTTATGGCCTCAAACAAGCCCCTCGCGCTTGGTATGAATGCCTAAGCACTTTCTTACTTGAAGGAGGTTTTTCAAAGGGAAGATTGACATGACACTTTTTATAAAATCAATTGATGACACAATTCTGTTAGTGCAAATTTATGTAGATGACATTATCTTTGGGTCTACTAATAAGGCATTATGCCACAAATTTGCTAAATGCATGCAGAATAAGTTCGAGATGAGCATGATAGGGAACTTATCTACTTCCTTGGATTTCAAGTCAAACAAAACTTGCAAGGAGTTTTCATTAGTCAATCAAAGTATACAAAGGATATGCTGAAGAAATTTGATCTTGACAACATCAAACCAATCACTACTCCGATGGCTACAACAACGAAATTAGAACTTGATGAAAGCAACGAACTAGTCGACCAACGTAAGTATCGAGGTATGATCGATAGTTTACTCTATTTAACTATTAGTCACCCTAATATAATATTTAGTGTTTGCCTACATGCTCGTTAAGCCAACCCTAAGGAATCACACATGAGAACAGTTAAGCGTATCTTTCGATACCTTAAAGGTATTGTTATAGTAGGCTTGTGGTACCCCAAAACCACATCCTTTGACCTAATCGGTTATTCAGATGCTGATTTTGCTGGATGTAAAGTCGACCGTAAAAGTACCAGTGGCACGTGTCATTTATTAGGTAAAGCTTTAGTCTCTTGTTTTAGCAAGAAGTAAAACTCTGTCGTACTGTCTACAATCGAAGCTGAATACATAGCTGCAGGACATTGTTGTGCTTAGATTTTGTGGATGAATCAAACCCTAGCAAGCTATAATTTATCTTTTTAGCACATTCCTATATTTTGTGATAATACTAGTGCTATTAACTTGACTAAGAATCCAATATGTCACTTATGCACTAAGCATATAGAAATACGACACTACTTTTTGAGAGATCATCAATTGCAAGGAAATATTATTCTAGAATTCATTAACACTAATCATCAGCTAGCAGACTTTTTTTACTAAACTACTTGCCGAAGAGCGTTTCAACTTTCTTTATCGAGAATTAGGAATCTTGGATGAAAATGCCATACAATAAATCGTACCTGCACAAATACTTGTTAAATTAAAATTCGCATATGTTGCATTGTTTTGGATACAAGGCGAAAGGGTCCTTCTGTCAACCGGGCGTAAAATCCTAAGCGACATGCTGCCAAGTGTCTTCAGACTACCGCTAGGTGGGAACCGACCCCTACAGCTAACCTGAGACGATTCACACATACTGAATAATGATTCACAAGTCTGCCGCATGTTCTACTTATTTTATGGCTAATAAAATCCACTATTTTCCAATTTTAGACTATCTGCTCTATGATGGTTGTGGTCTACTACTTTATGATGCTGTTGATGCACTCTAGTTATGTCTCTACTTTTTAGTTTCATTTCATGCACTATGTAGTTTATGTATGCAAGTTTTACTTGCTGGATTACCAGACTACTAGTTTTAGTATTAAGGTTGGTTATGGTTATGTTGTGTGTTTGCTCTTTCACTTTGTCTATTTTAATATCCCTTTACGGGGGAGCTATGCACTATTTTGCTAAGTGACAAAGGAGGAGAAAAATAGCATATTATGTGATATTTTATGTGATATTGTATTGAGATGTGATATTGTAGATGAATTCTATATGTCTGTTGTGCTTGGATAAATCTTTTGTACTAGGACGAAAATATTCATTTGCGGGGGAGCAACTTCATACTTTGTAAACCCCCTAAATTTCTACTATAATTTTTTTTAATAATTTGGTTTTATTTTTTTGCTTTGTATTGCACGTCGTATAGTCGTATTGTACGTTGCACATGAGTTTATATTTTTGGATGGCTCGTCGAGTGCGAATATGTGCGAGGTACGTATTTTTGTAAAAATATTTTATTTAGAAGCATGATTTTTCAAATAATAAATAATTTTTGATTTCGTAAATTGTAGAAATGCATCATACTGGAATTTCCAAAACTTTATTTTACATCATGGAAGTTATATAAATAGTAATTTGAAAATGAGATTTTATGCAAATGTTCATTTTTACGAGACATAAATTTATATATATAAATCTATTTTCGAAATTCATTTAATACTAATATCTATTTATTCAAAAAAGTATTAAAAAATAGTGTTTTGGTTTAAAATTAATTGATTGTGATAATTTAAATTTGAGAAGATTTTATTGACTTTGTTTTAAATAGGTTTTATTTGAAAATAGAATTTATCTATTTAAATTGATTAGATTTATCTAAAATTTGAATTGGATTTGGATTTAATTAGAGTAATTTTTTAAATCGAATTAAATATTATGAAATTAACTTATGAGCGTTTAAAGCCCCCTTATTTCTTATCCAACTGGGAATTGCCACCTCTTATATATAGGAAAGGTACTCCTCCATAAAATTTTCACAATTCAACCTGTAATGCCCGTGGTTTGTATTACGTATTTTGTATACGTATACGGAGTCCCGACCTGTAGTTAGACTTGTCATGCTTGTCTTGATCCTGGTTTAGCTTATTTTGGGCTCATCATGGTGTGGCTTGGCTTGGCTTGGCTTGGTTTTGTTTGGTTGGATTCGGTTGGGTTTGGGTTAGCATGAACCCCTACCTACCACCACCCTCATCATTTATTAACCCCAACCCTTTTCTCTCTCCTTATTTTACTCATTCTCTTCCTCACCATTACTCTTCACCAACCAGAGAGAGAGGTTTAGGCAAGTGCAACTTGCTTCATGGAGGAACTCAAATTTTATTGTTCCATTTTCTTCCTCACGAGATTTTAAGACACTTTAGTGCTTAGCATTTTTAATTTCTATGGTTTATTTCTTGTAGATCTGAGCTTGTTATATTTTTGGATTTTTTGGATTTTGATCTGTTAAACCTTGTTATTTTCAAGTTTTGAGTGTTACAGGTTGTAGAGAATTTCGTTTTACCCCATTTTGACCTATGGAAGTCCAAATTTGGACTTATAATGAAAGTTTTATGGAGCTTGGAAGCTATGGGTTCCATGGCCATCCTTCTCAGATTTTCGGAGAAGATGGGCATCCATTTACCCAGCCGCATAGATGAGTACCCATCTACTCAGCAGCATGGGATTCTGTTTACCCAGCCGCATAGATGGGTACCCATCTACTCAGCCGCATGGGATTCTGTTTACCCAGCCGCATAGATAAGTACCCATCTACTCAGTCGCATAGGATTCTATTTACCCAGCCGCATAGATGAGTACCCATCTACTCAGCCGCATAGGATTCTGTTCACCCAGCCGCATAGATGAGTACCTATCTACTCAGCCGTATGGGATTCTGTTCACCCAGCCGCATAGATGGGTATCCATCTACTCAGCCGCATGGGATTCTGTTCACCCAGCCGTATAGATGAGTACCCATCTACTCAGCCGCATGGGATTCTGTTTACCCAGCCGCATAGATGAGTAACCTTTTACTGCCGCATAAGACCCGTCTACTCAGCCGCATGAGTCTCATCCACCCAGCCGCATAGATGGGTATCTATCTACCCAGCCGCATAGATGGGTACCCATTTACTGTCGCATAAACCCGTCTACTAAGCCGCATGAGACTCATCCACCCAGCCACATAGATGGGTATCCATCTGCCCAGCCGCATAGATGGGTACCCAATTACTGCCGCATAAGACCTCGTCCACTCAGCCGCATGAGACTCATCCACCCAGCCGCATAGATGGGTATCCATCTACCCAGCCGCATGGATGGGTACCCATTTACTGCCGCATAAGACTCCGTCCACCCAGCCGCATAGATGGGTATCCATCTACCCAGCCGCATAGATGGCTACCCATCTACTGCCGCATGAGACCCCATCCACCCTTGGCCGTATAGTACCTATTTTGGTTGTTTTTTTTGTCCTATTTGGCTGATTTATGGCAATAATTTCTCCCAACTCTCAACATGAAAGTTGTAGATCTTTTTCTTGGCTTCAAGAATATGTTACTAACTATTTATGCAAGTTTTCTCATTTATGATAATGTAAGGATAGAATACGATAGTGGCCTGTTAAGGCACACTCTTAACCAGTAGCAAGTAACATGACAAGATAGTGGCCCATCATGGCACACTCCTGACAGTGAAATTGACATGATATAATTGACATGATATACCTGACATGATAGTGGCCCGCCGCGGTGCACTCTTGACATGATAAATCTGACATGATATATCTCGATATGCTGTTGCAACGGCTAGCTTGACATGACAAGAATGAATGACCTGGACACCGTGGACGATTGTGCTTATACAAATGAACCCGTCTTGTCTTGCATCATGTCTAGGATAGGGACCCCTGAGTACCACGGTCAGGGGTACCTACTAAAAAGGACTAAGGCTAATAACTAGAATAATACAGTAGTCATGAAGAGATTACCCACCTACAGGCAATCACGTTATCTGGGTGCCTCACTTGGGATCTATAGCCTGCCGTCGAGTAGGGCACATTTCCAGTACACTGTCATGTGTTGCACCCTCTAAGTCACCTAAGGGTACATACATTTCCTGGACGATGTACCCACTTGAATTCAACCCCTAATTGCGTCCGGATAGCCTGGATGGTCTGCAGGGCTTGTGGCTGTGGAACAATCTCACTTCATCTTGCTAGTAACTAAGCCTGTGATAACCCTAGTTAGTTAAAGTATCAAGCCGTACTTATTGCTTGGCCGTGATTGTTGGATAGGAAATAACCTGTCTAGTCTTGTCTTGATCCTGTACAAGATTGTTATATGTCCTGGTTTCTTATATTATCTTGCCGATAAATGGTAGGAGAAACCAAGTTCTGTTCAGACGAAAGGTTATAACCCCGTTCCTTGTTTGGTTTACGGGTTGTAACCTGGTTATCTGAATAGTCCCATGGTTATCTCATCGTATATCACCTGTAATACTTTTCCTTAATTACTGTCTTTTATTATGTAATTATATTCTTGTGCTAATTGCTGGTTTTAGTTTCTAAGTGAAGCCTCCTTTGTGGCACTTGCCCTTTCTGGGGTCTGATCCAGCTGGTTTTGTATGGCCAGATTTCAAAGCAGCTCCAGAGGATCTACCGACTTTCCAGCCCGATGGAGACCACCAGGCGTAACCAGGGCAACGAGTGGGTTTTATTTTGGCTCTCCCACTCTATTGTAAAATTATTCTTTAGAGGCGTTTAGCCGACGAGCACGTGTTAGCTCAGTTGTACCTTATTACTGTCTGCCTACGGACTGTAACATGATTGACAGATCCTAGAGTTGATCATGTATGACTAAACTCCTGCTAGTCATCACATTTTGTAATGAATAGCTTCATGATCAGCTGAATATGTAATGTTTGGGATGCCTTACTATTGTATATTTGGTGATCTTAATCTTGTAACATTTACTTACTTGCTTGTGATTGAGACACTAGGCTTATTCATGACCATAAGAGACTGATGGCTTTGTTGGTCCAATAATTGTATCATATTTTTGAATATGGTTAATATGTTAAGTTTAGCATTTCTTTATCACTAATCTTCATACTATCGTTATAGCATTTCTACTTATACTTATACCTTTGGTGATGTGTGCCTATTGGTTTACATATTAGTGATATGAGCTTATCTATCTTAAATTTAATCGGGTTGCCAAAATCAAAACTATGTTTTTGATTATGGTCATTCAATTAAGTTTAATCATTATGATATCACTAACATTTATGCTATTACCTTAGCACTTAAACTTAAACTCAACATTGTCCTAATGTGCATGAAACTTATCATACTTGCTACTATGTATATTATTTTGTTCGTCTAATATGTACATACAGAAAAGCAATAAGCAAGATCAATATGGACATATGCAATGAAGAAATCATGGTGGGCCAAAGACGACGGATCCCACAAAATTTTTCTGAACCACCCGACTACATCTCCGGAGCCACGCACTCGGGGGTTCCGCTGCCGCCAAGGGAAAAAGCCAGCACCTATCAAAGGAAGAAGTCAAGCCATGCCATCATCATTTCAAGACTCAGATAAAGCCTGCACCTGCTACAGTATTTCTGGTGTCTATAATGAGTCTTAGGAATATTTGTAAACACAAAAAATGGATGGTAAAATCGAAAGCTATGGTAGAAATTAGCCCAGGATCATTTTCGGATGAAAATCGGCATACCGACGGTATACCGGTCCATACCGACAATATACCGATTTTGTTCACAGAAAGTTTTTGTCTACAAAATCGGCATACCGACGGCATACCGGTTCATACCGACGGTATACCGGTTTAGTAACGTTGAATTTCCAATGGTCAAAAATTCGAGCAATTAATGATCCCAACGGCTATATTTCTAGCCGTTGTATTCCAGACCGGTATACCGTCGGTATGCCTGTTCATACCGACAGTATGCCGGTTCGTAGACTGAAAAGTTGCCTTGAGCTCTTTTCAATGCTTTGGTTATAAATAGCCTTGAACCCCTTCATTCAAGGTTGATGCTTTGAGCCTAAAATTTTTTAAACCACCAAAGCCTATCCACAAACAACTCTACAAAGATTTCATTTGCCATCCATAAATTGTGTTAGAGTTATTGAGTTGAAAAGTAAGATCTTCATCTTATTGTATAAGGAGATCAAAACCTATTGTGAAAGGTTGAAGTTGGAGAGTCTTCGTATCCAAACTCTCGGTTGAAGTTGGAGAGTCTTCGTATCCAAACTCTCGGTTGAAGTCAGAGAGGCCTTCGAATTAAAGCTTTCGTGTAAGAAGTTGGCGAGTTCTTCGGTTTCAAACTCGTGTGTAACTATTTACTCAAATAGTGAATTAAAGCCGGAGAGAGTTCCGGGATTGGAGTGCCTCTTGGGAGGATACCAGGATATATCGTGTGTCGGTATTGTTATTGCTTCTTCTCTTGCACTTATATTTTTAAATTGCCAATTAGCTTGTGCTAAGTGCTTAATTAGTTAGCTTGACCCTATTCACCCCCCCTCTAGGGTTCTACAATTGGTATAAGAGCAAGGACTCTATTGTTAGGCTTAACATCCTTAGAGTAGATCCTTGTTATTTTTCTATGGCATCGTATTCCTCCTACTCCTCCTCCAATAAAGAGGGTTTTACTTCTAGTAGCATAGACAATCATGTTTCTTCTAAATGCAAGAAATGCTCTAAATGGAAAGCCATGGCTAAACAATCCTTAGAGATTCTTGACAACCTTCATTCTACAAATGAAGAACTTTCTGAAAAGGTTATTCATTTAGAAGAAGCAAATGAGTTTTTGAGAAATGAAAACAATGATTTATTATCTAGACTTGATTCTCAAAACTCATCATGTGTTTCTTTAAAGAGTTTGAATGAGGCTTTAATCTTGAAAATCAAATCTCTTTCCTCATCTATAGAAGATCTTAAAAGTCAAACGCTTGTGTTAACTTCTTTGCACGATTCTTCTATTGATTCTTTAAAGAAATAAAATGATGATTTTATTTCTAGAATTGCTTTATTTGAAAAAAAGAATTATGCTTTAAATGCTAGATTTGATTCTCTTACTTGTTTGTATGATAATTTGCTATTAGAACATGATATTCTTAAAACCAAATCTTTTCATGCTCACTCTATAGATATTCATCATTCTAGTATGTCACATGTTCATAACCATGCTTATTCTGATACATGTGCACACACTAGCATTAGGTGCTTTTATTGCTCTCGCATTGGACACATGAGCTTTAAATGCCCTATTCGTAGGACCCTTACAACCAATGCTAGAGTAAGTGCTCTATGGGTCCCTAAAGCTAATAAATGTGGATCCAAGTTTATTTGGATACCAAAGTCTTTATCTAATGTTGTAGGTGAAGCTTCTTGTATCGGGACATAGCACCGAGGAGCGTGTTGGTGGTTGCAAAGCTCAAAGGTCATCTTCCAAGCAATTGCACCAACACAAGCGTGGCCACTAGAGCCACTTTGGTAACATGCTAAGCGATTCTCTTTAAATTGTTTATATTTATAGAATCTAGCATGTTTTACTTGATGTCTTGCTACTCGCTCACATTGATATCCTTTAGTTGTCTTTTATATAAATCAATGTGAGATATAATACTAGCATGCTTAGTTAATTTTCTTATTAATTCTTTTATCTAGCATGACTAGTTACTCGGCTTAAATGATTAGTTCATTGTAGTTTATCACTCATTTTCTATTAGTATGACACATTTATATATGCATGCTCGTTATTCTTAATCTTTTATAAATCATGCATATCACTCTAGTCCATGGGAGCTTGGTTTTGATTTGAGTTAATATAATTTTAACTCTCCGTCTTTAAAGTTTTTGAAATAGTTACTTCTTGCCGGTTTGTATTTTAATATGTCATATTTATATTAATCGGTATTTGTGAATATATGTTTTTAGCACAAGCTTCTTATCACTTAACAAGTATACACTTATACTTCTATTTTAATCTTGTGCTTATATAATATATTCATTATTGATTCTCATATTTTACTTTGATTAAATTTCTTATGAATCAATTATGTCTTTGCCTAATAAAGATTATTTATACGTGGTTTGAATCTGTGATAGTTTTTCAAACATTCGTTAATGACTATATTTATTAAATTTTCATTTACATGTAGATCATGTATTTCTTATGTTGATATATATATTTTTGTATAAATAACTTTATGTGGGAACATGAGTTAAGCTAAAGTTTTATATTGACTTGAAGAGTATTTAATTATACTCGTTACTTTCAAACTTGTGCTTATCTCATAATTTAGCTATTGATTCCTTTGACCAAATTTGTGCTTCTTGAATCAATTAGCTTCTTCCTTAAAGTCTTCTTTTGATGATTTCTTCTTGACTTTTTGGTTGGCATTATGGATACATGTTCTTAATTGATTTTTTTTATTCGTGATATATATAGTTTCATATATATAAATGATTCCTAACTTTTGATATTTATTTATTTTATACCTTTAAGTTAGGATGTTGAGAGAAAATATTTATTAATGTCTTGCTCATGACTAATTATGGATGTTCTATTAAGGATCACATAGTTTTGTGTTTTACCTTGTATGTTAAATTTATCTCCTTAATTATTGCATATTTTCTAGTCTGCATCTTTATAATTTACTATGGTGCACTATGAAAGCTCTTTGAAAAATGTACTTCTTGATATCTTTATCATTTAGCTTTCATGATCTTAATGATCTTTCTTTGCTCATTCCTTGGGTTTATACTTCTTTTTGAATTATTGTTGCCCAATGATTTTTGTAGCACATGAGAATACATGTAATTGATACATCATATTTCTTATGACTTTAGCTACTATGGTTTGAGCTTTTGTGTTGAGATTTTTCATTTCTAGAGAATACACTTATTTCATAATGGCTATAATATCTTGCATTATTTAGATCGATATATTATTTCATTATCTTGGACCAATCTCAATACTTGGCAAAGAGATTTATTTTATTATGTTTTCATGAGTATCTCTTTTGGTCTATACTTGATAAGAGATTAATTCATTTATTTGTCTTCTTATGCTCTTATTCTTGCTTAGTAAAGAGTCTATAAATCATTTTGTTCATTCAAAATGTATTGCCCTCTTTGTGAACTCTATGCTTGAGCAAGTATCTTTAGTGTCAGTGACTTAAGATTAAATGAGCACATTTATCTTATTAATGGCCTACCTCATTAATCTTAATTAGTTATGTAGCTTGCTTATTTATGATATATTGTTAAGCTATATAATTTGGTTCACTTTCACTCATCTAGCTATTGTTTTTTATTTCAATCCATATATGATATGCTAGTTTACATAAACAAGATCTGTGATTCTTCTAAATGTAATTTATATTCTATTTTAGATACATATGTTTGTTCTCTAAAACTAGTTTTACAAATTCCTGATTAGATCTTATTTCTTTTGGAGGTTTGTGATTCCTTTCTTTAAGTCTCCTTCCTTACTAGTCATTAGCATCTCTTAATTTTTCTCATTTTGAGTCATGATTTCATCGTATTATCATTTACATCTCTTCTTGATTATGTTCTCAATCATTTAAATGAGAATGACTCTTTTCCATATTTTTTATTGTTTTATGAGATTTTATCATAAATATCGATTTGAGATTTTCTTTATGAGCTTTGTTGGATCATGTTTAATTTGTTTATTTTATTGATAAAAGATCCTAATGGTTGAGTAGTCCTATATTATCTTATTATATGATTATCAAACTAATTTATTACTCTACTTTGACTACTCATGGATTGCCACATATGGGCCTTTGCTATTTGAACTTTATGGTTTATTATTTACCATTAGCAAGGTTTGAATTTTAGCCGTTGACGGGTACATATATGGTGAAACATACCTAGTCCATGTAAAGTAATAAATTGGTTGATTTTTTCTTAATTAGATAATCATGGACATGATGTTTGATTTTTATTTTTTAGCTATATTCTGTCTATCATCATGATTGTTCTTAATTAACTTTATTCTTTTTCATGATGACTTTTTCTCAAAGGATAACATATATTGATCTATCATATTTAAATATGAGATCCTCCTATATAGATTAATGTATGCCATCTTTTGATTATACGTGCTAAATTAGAATATTCTTTTGTTCGTTCGTCTTTAGTGGCTATTAATTGGATATCTCTTCTTGACTAAAGATGATATTATTCGTCTTATGACGATGTTATAGCCTTATATGCATTGAGCCAGGGGAAGAAATCCATAGTTGATTTATCCCTAGATCTTGTAGTTATCTATCTTATGCTATAAGTGCTTTAGAACTAGAAGCATATTTTGAGGAGGAGCAAATTAATTGATTCAATTCATTTATACCCTGTAATATGTCGTATACCTAGTTCATCATGGACCCATATTTTCCTCTATTTCATATCCTATTGATTGAGGTCATGATATTTTTATTTGTGAAGGATTTATGAGAGTGTATGCAAGTGTCTTTATTATTTATCTCTCTTTTATATGGATTAAATAAGTCATCTTGTTAATATTAACTTTCATATCTTATCTTGATGACTATTGTGCTTTCATTGTTTTGGCTTTCCTTATATGCTTAATTGATTTGGCTTTTCTTGTTGAGGACTTACCTAAAATTCTTGTCTATCTATATTGGTAATACTTTGAGGGGGAGCATTCAAGTCGACTGAATTTCTCCTTCTCAATTATTTTTTTCTTCTTTACCTTCATGTTTATCTAAAAAGGGTATTCATATAGCATGATAAGGTAATTGAGTTCAAATGCATGAACTTGGGTAAGCATATAGATTTTGCAAATAAAGAGATTATTTTATATCAATTACATTGCAATTATCTAATCCTCATGGGCTTTTGACTGCAATCCTTGATTGAAATCTTTTATTTCAATTGGTATATCGCTTCTTTCCAAAACTAGAGTTTTAATTCATATCATATTATGTTTTGGAGTTTCTTTCTTGGATTTTAAGTTGGTAAAACTATTTATTGACTGTTTTCAATTTTATTTGTTTTACCAACTATATTGTGTTTTGATAAGTTGTTTTCTATTTGGCATTCTACATTTGATATGTAGCTTTATAAAATTTGTCATTACACCCTTCTTCTATTGTTTTTTATTAGTATATCTTGATCATAATTGTCTATAAGTTCCCCACTCTCTGATTTTTATGCTTGAGATTGATTCTATTTTATCTCTTAGTACGGGGAGCTTATTTTTGATCATGTCAAAGGGGGAGAAGTAAGTTTAAGTATGTATTTATAAGTAATCTAAGTAGTATGCTTTCAGTGATATTGCTTATGTCTTTTGAATATTAGTGATACATGCATCTATTCTGTCCATACTAAACTTAACCGATTTGCCATAATCAAAAAGGGAGAGATTGTTGGTCCAATGATTGTATCATATTTTTGAATATGGTTAATATGTTAAGTTTAGCATTTCTTTATCACTAATCTTCATACTATCGTTATAGCATTTCTACTTATACTTATACCTTTGGTGATGTGTGCCTATTGGTTTACATATTAGTGATATGAGCTTATCTATCTTAAATTTAATCGGGTTGCCAAAATCAAAACAATGTTTTTGATTGTGGTCATTCAATTAAGTTTAATCATTATGATATCACTAACATTTATGCTATCACCTTAGCACTTAAACTTAAACTCAGCAGTGTCCAAATGTGCATTAAACTTATCATACTTGCTACTATGTATATTGCTTTGTTCGTCTAACATGTACATGCAGAAAAGCAATAAGCAAGATCAATGTGGACATATGCAATGAAGAAATCATGGTGGGCCAAAGATGACAGATCCCACAAGATTTCTCTGAACCACCCGACAACATCTCCGGAGCCACGCACTCGGGGGTTCCGCTGCCGCCAAGGGAAAAAGCTAGCACCTATCAAAGGAAGAAGCCAAGCCATGCCATCATTATTTCAAGACTCTGATGAAGCCTGCACCTGCTACAGTATTTCTGGAGTCTGTAATGAGTCTTAGAAATATTTGTAAACACAAGAAATGGATGGTAAAATCGAAATCTAGGGTAGAAATTAGCCCAGGATCATTTTCGGATAAAAATCGACATACCGACGGTATACCGGTACATACCGACGGTATACCGATTTTGTTTACAGAAAGTTTCTGTCTACAAAGTCGGCATACCAACGGCATACCTGTTCATACCGACGGTATACCGGTTTAGTAAAGTTGAAATTCCAACGGTCGAAAATCCGAGCAATTAATGATCCCAACGGCTATATTTCTAGCCGTTGCATTCTAGACCGGTATACCGCAGGTATACCGGTTCATACCGGCGGTATGCCGGTTCGCAGACTGAAAAGTTGCCTTGAGCTCTTTTCAATGCTTTGGTTATAAATAGCCTTGAACCCCTTCATTCAAGGTTGATACTTTGAGCCAAAAAAATTTTAAACCACCAAAGCATATCCACAAATAACTCTACAAAGCTTTCATTTGCCATCCACAAATTGTGTTAGAATTATTGAGTTGAAAAGTAAGATCTTCATCTTATTGTATATGGAGATCAAAACCTATTGTGAAAGGTTGAAGTTGGAGAGTATTCGTATCCAAACTCTCGGTTGAAGTTGGAGAGTTTTCGTATCCAAACTCTCGGTTGAAGTCGGAGAGGCCTTCGAATTAAAGCTCCCGTGTAAGAAATTGGCGAGTTCTTCGGATCCAAAGTCGTGTGTAACTATTTACTCAAATAGTGGATTAAAGCCGGAGAGAGTTCCGGGACTGGAGTGCCTCTTGGGAGGATACCAGGATATATCGTGTGTCGGTATTGTTATTGCTTCTTCTCTTGCACTTATATTATAAATTGCCAATTAGCTTGTGCTAAGTGCTTGATTAGTTAGCTTGACCCTATTCACCCCCCTCTAGGGTTTCTACAGGCTTATAGTTAAACCCTCATATATCTAGACAGTCGTGACCGTATAGTGAGGTGGATTCCATTTCATTATACGTAGCTGGCTATGTATGTTCCAGCTCTCCAGTATTCTGGTTCTGGGGCGTTACACAACCTGTGCACCGTGTCTGTGCCCGTCCCGTCCACTAAAGTTTTTCCCTTTACACATACATCATAGTTTTCGTGTTCGACAGGCCGGACACCACTATCTCGTGCCATACCGGACACGACACCCTCACCCCGCCCGCATCGTCCCCACTGCCATTATCCTTTCTACTTCCTCACGCAACCTCACCACCGCGGTCACTGCCACGGCAACCATCACCACCACCGTCACTGCCTACCAGACCCGACCATCAACACAACCCCCTCGTCATCCTCACCGCACCCCGTCAATCACTTGTGCACCCCCACCCAATACAAATCCTCGCTCTGCCATGTCCTAGCAACTCCCTTGGCGACCGGTGCACCGCCAATTCGTGAACATCGCTGCTGTTTGCTCGTGCCTCCGCTTCGGGCGAATCTTTCGCCTGGCCTCCTCCTCCACCGGCTGACTCCCTTCCTTCGTGCCAGACCTGGACTCCGGCGAGGATTTGGTGTTGCGCCCCTTCCGAATCGGAGCTACCGTGCCGCCTCGGGCGACCTCCTCCATCGCCCCGCGCCGGCGACCCTCTCCGTCCTCCGCGGTGCACGCCTCCTCCTGCCGATGTCGGACCGGCCCTCTCCCGAACCACCATGGTAAGCCTCCAATTTCTCGATCTCTTCCTCTCCCCTAACCTCTCGATCACTCTTTCTCTCTCTTTTCTAAGAAGAGGTAAATTTAACCCTGGGCTGAGTTATCAGCTAATATATATATTATTAATATTAATATTAAAATCATTACTATTAGTTATTATTATTGTCATTATTATTATATTTTTATTTTTATTAACTACTGATTATAGAGTATAAGTATTTTGCCATTGTTATTAGTCTAAAATCTTAATGGTACAAAATAATTAAATGTTTGCGAAAATAAAATATATTATATGCATTTCATCTAAGACTTTATATGTCCTTATAAAATTTAGTTTAACACCCAAAAAAAAAAATTTCTAGACTATTTAATGGTTATTTTAATGTATATATATTTCATCGTAATTCGTAGATTTTTTAACCATATATTATTTCTCTAGTATTTTAGAAATTACTAGAGTAATATAGCTTTTACATATATATAGGCGACAAACTGAGAGTTTCAGTTAAAATATTTTTTTTATCTAAAATTTTAATTTGACTAATAAAAATTTAGTTTCCATTATATTAAATACTTTCTAAAAATAATATGTGTGTTTTACTCAAACTCTCTCCGCTTATCTTCGCTAATCGTGATTAACAATGCACTCATGCCTTATCGCAAAATTTGACCCCTATTCAGCAACCTTGGCTATTGGACATTAGAACTTGTCGAACCATCACACCAAGCTAGGCGTCACACCAGGCAAGACACCTTGCCTTTACTGTTTAAATTTTCTGCTCAATATCATGCATGTTTTGTTTATTTTCAAGTTATTTCTTTCTAAATTATATGTAGATGCAAATTACTATATTTTATGCAATTGGCTTAGTGTTAAGGGACTACCATATGTTTAGAGCATCTCATAAACTGTCAGGATGTGCCACAACTTGTGTGTGAGTTGTGAGTCGTATATTGCTTCGGACTTGCGTACCGACTGTACATCGGTGCGTACAGGCCGTGCGTTAGGATATAACTGCTAATAGATTTGTGTAGAAGACTTGGCAGTTATTAAGGATTAAACAGTGTGGTGGAAACAACACGTGTTTGTGTGACATGGTTACGACACACGTATAGTATCATTGGGGGGAGGGGACAGCTACTAGCGTAGGGGCTACATTTATTTTTACACACATTTGGGAGATAGTGTCTTGGATGTGCACTACGTGTTACCCGGCCGATAGTGTCTCGGATGAGCGCTACTTGTTGGCCACTCTTTATTACTTGCTTGCGTGAATCCGTTACAGCCCCTGCGTAGAACGTTGTCCTCTAAAGTGCATTTCATATAGAATGGTTAGGAACCTTTACTCATGCATACTTTTCTGTTGAGCTTTATTATTCAGTTTATTGGCATGATATTATGTGTCTTGTTACGTCCCTTTGAGGACCTGGTTATTCCCCAGGTGTGTATTCATGTCTTTCGCAGGTATCCTAGCCAGGATCGTGGTCTTCTCCATTTATTCAAATATGACGTGACTTGGTTCCTCCTTGCTACTTCCACTTAGTCCTTTTATATATCATGTACTTCTTCCTTTTTATTTTGGTTAGTAGTGGATCTGTCTCCACCCAACATATTGTATCAGAACAATTCATTATATAATATCTTTTATTTTGTGGATAAGATTAGTTAGTTGTGGTTTACTGCATTTTACAGCTTATGTATACATACAAGGCCCATGTACTTCGTATGTATACAGCTGGCATGTCTACGTACTTAGTCCTACGTATTTTGGGACTGGGGCATTATATGTTTTTGTGGTGGCCCATGCAGATCAAGTTTGCCGTTTCGGTTATATGACTGAACCGAATGGGCCTACAATATAGGATTAGAGTCTAGGATCTCATCCACCTGCTTGACCCTCTTTCTTAACTAAATTTTTCGAATCACTTGGTCAACTCCACTGATCTACATCTTGTTTGAGCTCTACCTACCGTAATCCTTATTTCCACACTTGATAGGAAGATGACTACACTAATATATGCTCATAGGTCAACCACATGGCTAGAAGGATTACATTGACAACTAGTATGCATTGAGATCCTATATAAGGATAAGAGGAACCATATTTTTCTAGAAGTATGAACTTAAGGATTAGTTAATTCCATGTTGGGTAGCAGCAACATTAATAACTTCGAAGGATTGTTAGAACTTTAATTGGATCTACAAAAGGATAGTGGGATCTATATACAATTGAGAAAGGAAATTGATTGATTTTTGAGTTTTAATTTTTGAAGGTCTTCGAAAAATATTATGATTCATTTGATTATAGCTATACATCCTTGAAGAGATATAAAGTTAGTTGAAAAGTATATTTAAATTTAAATGTTGTCGTAAGATTTATGAGTGAGATTGATAAGGCTCGACAAACTCCTAAGATTTTGAATTGAGTTGTATGATTCACAATTGATAATTTCATGAAATGTTGAATTTTAAGTTTGAAGTAATAATATTGAAATTTTGGTTTAAAATAGATGGAAGATATGGAAACAATTTTTGAGGAAAATTCCAAATTTGAAATTTTGTCATTTGATTTACAAATCTATTTAGATCTTGAGCTTAAAAAGTTGTGATTAGGGATATCAAATTTTGGCGAAAAAAGGAGATTTGATGACAGATAAGATCATTGAATATTGAGCTGTAATTTTTAGATTGTTCCTGATATGCTAAGGACTCATCTTGAAAAAAAATTTGATTTTTTTTTAGTTTTAAAGTTACGAAGAAATATTGAAGTTTTTATGAACTCTTGAGTTTGAAAGTTGGAGTGAAAATGTTCAATTTTGAAAAAGTTAGTAGTAACGTGATAAAAGTCCACTTTGAGATTTATGGAAGGGATTAAAATTTTAATCATGATTAAGTTAGACAGCTTGGAGTGAATACAAGTCAATTGTTCATTTTAGAAAAAATGTATTTAGAAACTTTTTGAAGGAAACTGAGTTTAAATTTTAATGATAGGCCACCAAGATAACCCTAATGGGTTAGAAGGATTTCCACGCTAATTGTCATATCCCTCATGGCCATGATAGTAGTACATACACAAGTGTTGTTGGTCATCTACAAAATCATGTGGTTATAATTCAATCTTGACTCAATCGACACTCCCTCAAATCTAGATTTTATCATGACTTTCTAACCATTTGAAACTTGAGAAATGATTAGATTGTTCCTTAATCATACTCTATCTAAGTGGCTATCATATCTTTAGAAACTGTATTTCTAACTTATTTTACCTTGATTTACGAGAATCAGAATTATCATTATTTTTTGCTTTAGCTTGGTCATTTATTTTGTGCGTTGATCATTATCTCATGAACTCCCACTTTCTATTTTAAATTCTTTTGTGTCCTTTACCGTGACTTGGATATTTGGAGCACAACACTAGATTTTTCCATCCAACAAATTTCATATGTAAGACGTAGACGACTCCACCTTCATGTAGGTATATAACGTGCCACTAAAACACGTCTCCTTGTATTCTATTTTCATGATATGACTTTTGGGCCAAAAAGACTAAACTATAACCTTTACCATGATATCGATATATTTATCGACCATGGATCTCGACTCAATTCCTTCAACCCGATATATGGTTATGTTCTACTTAATTCCTTAAATGGTTAGATGTGCTTATTGTTAACCAGTGCCTTTTATTTTTGTGCATTATCTTAAATTGCTTAGGCCCATAAATTTTATTTTCGTGCAATAATTAGTATTTATCATCCAAACCCTATCACGACCATTGAGCCTAACCAATACTTTCTTCTAAATCGTTTTGATTTTCTCTTCGAAAATTTTTATTTTGCTCTGCTATTATTCATGCAACCTTGCTCTTGTGATTCCTTGGGCTTAGATAAAGATTTGATCATGACACCCTTTGGTTAGATATGGGCTAGATTGGAAGGCATCATAAAGGAGATTAGTGGCTTAATCAAGTAAAATGATACGTGATTATGAGACATTAGTTAAATGTGCTATTTGATTAAGAGGTGTGATATTATGTTTTGGGAAGATCAAAGGATAGTATATTTGCGAGTGCCATAAAGGTTTGAGATTAATCCAAAGCTGAAATGAATTTTATGTTTGGTGCATAAGGGATAAAACTTTCTTTACGTTGAGAAACAAGTGTAAACTTCCTAGAAGAGTTTGACTTTTTAACTTAATTGAAATTTCAAAGGGGATTAAAGCTTGAGGAAATATGCATGTTTATGTTGGAAAAAAGGAGGTTAGAGATTCACCTAGTATTTAGTTTTGAGGCGATTATGAACGATAAAGGCTATTTGGAAAAAAATGTATAGGGAATATAGACTTGGGGATAGAATTTTGAAAATCTTTTTTTGATGATTTAAGATTTGATCTTTCTATGATGGTTATGAATACAACTTTCGTGATGAAAATAGAAGTGAATTTTAAATTGATTGAAGGATTATTATGAAAGACAAAATTTGATTTGAGAATTTTTTTTGGATTTTTGTGGATTATGAAATTTGAAGAGACTGTATAAAGTTACTATCGATAAGATGATTCGAGATATGACGATGAAATTTTGAATCAAGAGTATCGAGCTAGTAAATTTTTGAGAATGGAAAATTGTTGTATTTTGTGACCTTGCACGTCTTGGATAAATGATAGTCATTTTTAATTTAGCCAATAATTGGGATGCCATGAAATATCTCCTAAACTATACCAAATTTTTTATCTAGATTATTGTTGTTCAAATTGCTTGCTGGATTCCGTTTTCGAATTACCGCTTAAACTCCTTATCGATAAACTCTCGTGCCTATGATTTTACCATCTTGACTAATAATGCTGTTATAATCTAGTTTTGCAAGCTCAATGATTTATCGAACTTGTTCATGACTTATGTTATTGAGCGCGCTCACTAACATGTTGTCTAATCAGAACCGGCGCATAATGGTCTGATGTGCACTTTGGTTCGCTTTTACCTATTGTTCTACGTAGATGGAACATAATTAAAACTTGGCCTCTAGAATCCCATCCACGACTGCCTTGACAATTCTTTTGAGATTATTCGATCGTCTTTGAACCATGTATTCGTAATATCGTCTCTGAACTCTTTATTGCTTTCGCCTTCACCTATTTTGGAAAGACGAAGGGACTTATACCACTACTAAAATAACACATATTAGCGACGTTAGAATACGTCGCTAAATGAGGAAAATCCGTCGCTAAACCAGAACTGCGACGGATTTAGCGACGAAAACTTGACGTCGCGTAATGGCTTGTCGCAGATGGCCAATTCGTCGCAGTTCGTCGCTATTTGCGACGTTAGATGACTTGTCGCTAGACGTCGCTAATTTAGCGACGTCCAGCGACTACAGTGTATGTCGCCAGATTGGCGACGTAGGGCGACAACTTAGCGACGCATTGACCATTAGATACGATGACATGGCATGTCAGCCACGTCAGCACGTTAGCGACGTATAGCGACGTCTTCTCTCCGTCGCTAGACGTCGCCGAACGTCGCTATACGTCGCAGATGGTATAAAAAAAATTTTAAAAAAATAATTGCTATTTTTGTTATGCTGTGTATCTGTGTTTACAGTGTGTGTGAAGTGCAGTGTTCGAACCATCGACAGTTTCGCTTACTGTTCTGTATTTTATCTTGGATAGAAAGAGCAACAGTTCAGGGTGCACTTCTCAGAGCTTCCTCTTCACGTCCTTCACCTTCTCGGGATCCTTTACGACATCCCGAGAAAGTGAAGGCCGTGAAAATGAAGCTCTCAGAAGTACACCCTGAACTGTTGCTCTTTCTATCCAAGATAAAACATACAACAGTAATCGAAACTGTCGATGGTTCCGAACACTGTATTTCACATTCACTGTAAACACAGACACACATCATCACAAAAATACACATTATATTTTTTTAAAATTTGGGCAGCACCTCCTTTGTATATCAGAACATCGCTTATAACCCAGCGTAGGTATATTCGTCATCCCCGTCGCAGATAAATGGCAAAATAAGTCTACAACCAATAAAAGTTTACAATCAATAAAAGTCTACAAACAATAAAAGTCTAACAAGCAATACAACCAATAAAAGACGATGGAGCAATATCATCACCCAATACAACTAATAAAAGTCTCGAAAGCAGAGAAAGAAGTATCTCAACCAATACAAGTCAACCACAAATAAGAGTCTCACAAACAGAGAAACAAGTGTATCAACAACAAATAATAAAAAAGACATCACAAAGGACCCCGGCTGCGCATCTGGGATAAAATGATGTCGTACTGCTCCTGTGTGAGCTGTGCAACGTCCGGAGGCAGTGAAACGTCTGGAGTCGGCGCCGTCGATGGACCGGGAGGACGCTGCTCTATCTCTCGCAGTCGCTCAGCATGCACAGCCAGGGCACTCACCATCCTCCGACTACTCTCCTGAAGCGAAGTCTGTACCTGATTGAGTGTGGCAGACATGGCGATCTGCGTCCCCTCCAGCTCGACCTGTCTACGCTCTGTGCGCTGCGTAGACTCGGTGAGCGTGTGCAAGTTAGCAGCTGTAGCCTGCTGCAGAGTCATCATCTCCTGCATACTGCGCTCGATCGCATCAAATCGTCCGGTGATCGTCGGATCGTCGGATCGTCGCTCGGCCCCAGCTGCCTCAGAAATCTGCTGCTGCAACTCGCGACGCAGCTCCTGGAGCTGACGAGCAATATCATGCGCCTGTGATGACGCCTGCGAAGCTGGAGACTGCGCACTGACAGAGGGGGCCCGGGATGACTCTGAAGCCAAATAGGCGCCGTAGGATCCCGTACCGTAGTACGTACCCTTCTGAAGACCACCAACGGCGGTCATCCAGAGGTCGTCCGGCGATGGAGCTGTAGGCGGCTGCAAGGAAGTACCAGCCCCTCCCTCTGCTGGCGCACTAGCAGCAGCAGCAGCAGCCGCCTCCTCTTGTAGCCGAAGAAACTCGGCCTAGAATAATGTTTGCTAACGTCTAAGTGTTTGCTAAAGTCTATATTGATATCTATTTGCCTGTTTTCTAAGTTATAGTAAATTAATATAAAGGATAGAACGTACATATGCCTGCGTCGCCCTCTCGTCAATGAACTCCCCAGCCCTCCGATGGGTGACCAGGAAGACGGTCACCATGTTGGGGTCCTCACCCTTTTTTACCTGTTAAAATATATATTTATCTATTATTAGTATTAAACATTCTTTCCAACTATATATAAAATGATGTCCGTCATAGGAAACGTACCAGACGACGAAAATGCTCCGTCATAGGAATGGAGCCACCACACCACTTACCGGCGCTCGACCGCGCCATCTTGGCCTTCTCAGACCGCTGCCGGTACCCGTCCTCGTCGAATCTAGCCTTCATCGCAATCCACTGCTCTGGCGTGATCCAACCTTGGATCGGCTTTCCGGCGCGGTCACGATCCTTCTGGTCGCGGATCGCATCACGAATGAGCTTGCCTGCGACGGCAGGAAATTGGCCCTCGATCTTCGCCGCCCGGTGTGGTGGATAGAAGTAGGTCCTCTACGAGAAGTCAAATAGAAAAGTTGTATAATATACAAAAATGATTATTAAAATTTAAAAATAAACAAATTTTTTACCTTGAAGTGGGCCAACCAAAAGGCCTTCCTATCGGCGGGAGCATCTGAATAGTTAATCCACGCCCCACCATAGTTCTCCCTCAGAAATCTTCCCAGCGCTCTCTGTACTGCAGGAGGCCGATATCTATAAAATAATAAATTTCATGAATATATATGAACATATAATCATTTGAGAAATATATATTAACTAATTAACTTACTTCGTAGGCCCGTCCGTCCAAATCTCCATCCGCGTCTCGCCCGGTGGAGCGCATGGAGGGTCGCTATCACCTCCTGTCTGGTCAGGATCAATCTCATCCCCGTCCTCCATATGCTGGGCGTCGGCTCTCCCCATGGAGCCGTCGGCAGGAGGAGTGCTGGACGCAGGAGGAATGCTGGACGCCGGAGGAATGCTGGACGACGATGGTGGAATGCTGGACGACGAGGGAAGATCAGTCGCCAACCTGCTGGAACTGCCCTGTCCCGGTAATGGACCGGGAACAGTACTGTACACTGGCGTACTCGGAGATGAGGATGAGGGTACGAAATCTGCCTTCCTATCCCGAGGCACACTGGACTGACCCGTATGATGACGTCGTCCGCGTCGTCCTCCTGCCATACCTGATAATAACATATTTATATGATAAACATCACAGATTTTTGAAAAATATCATAGTCCCAAAAGTGTCACTAAATACATCACAGATTTTTGAAAAATATCATAGTCCCAAAAGTGTCACTAAATACATCACAGATTTTTGAAAAATATCATAGTCCCAAAAGTGTCACTAAATACATCACAGATTTTTGGAAAATATCATAGTCTCAAAAGTGTCACTAAATACATCACAGATTTTTGGAAAATATCTGTCACAAAAGTGTCACTAAAGATAACGTCCTCCGCGACGTCCTCCGCGTCGTACATATTTAATCCTCTTCTGAAAATTCATCTTGTTCGTTTAGCTCTTCTTCTTCTTCTTCTTCTTCTTCCTCCTCCTCTACATCTTCACTTTCATCTGCATCTTCCTCTTCGGATAATTCTACTTCTTCTACACAATTAGATGTGTAATGAGGAACTTCCGTATTGTCCACTTCTATATTATTTGTTACAAGAGGTAGTTCATCCTCTTGATAAGCTATATCGTCAACCTCAAAGGTATTTCTAGCTTTGGTCTTGCATACTGCCCACCAGTCCGACCTTGTTGTTCCCCGTTTAGGATAACTTGTGAAGTACACGAGCTGAGCCTGACTTGATAGGACAAATGGTTCATAGGCTTGATATCGACGCCGATAGTTTATATCCACAAGACCGTGCTTGTCTACTTTCCAACCTTGACCTTCAATCGGATCGAACCAATCACACCTGAATAACACAATCTTAGCAGGCTCTATTCCATAACTATATGTCAGCTCCACAATCTCCCGTAGGATGCCGTAGAAATCGTTGCCCGCATCAACATCTTTGTAGTTCGAAGATCTGATACACAAACAGCTGTTTTTGGTGGAGTCGAGATCCACAAAGTTGTCTCTGATCGGGCAAGTTGTTGACCTGAACCTGAACCCATTAACACAGTAGCTTGGCCATATTTTTGCAGCATAAATTGGTCCCTTGGCTAGCGTTCTAATAGACTCATTCTCAAGTCTTGCGTATGGACTATCGACCTAAATACGACAAAAAAATAAATTAAGCTCATTCTCAATCAAGTGCATATACTGAAAGGTAATTACAGAGTTCTCAAGTCTTACATATGCACTCAACCATGATGGAAAATAACGCCTCATTTTTTGTTCTAGTTCTTCTTCTGTTATGTGTGGCCTACCTGACCTCACTTCATCATTAAATATGCTGAAAACAACATCGTTCAATTAATATAATAGTCTAATAATCAACACTATTAAAATAATGTAAACGTATTAATTACTTACCCCTCCAGCTTCTCTACTTCATCCTCATCGCAGTTGAGTAATACATACACCTGAGCAGCCCTTAGCTCATCATCATTCAGATATCTCTTCTTTATTTTACCCGACGGCTTTCCTGAAGCATTGAATACCTTCAGTATTCTATCATTACATTCATGATCTCCGTCGTCGTTTCTGGAAGCTCTCGTTCTATTAGTTGCAACATGAGGCTTGAAATACATCGAACAAAAGTTTGTAATCTCCTCGAGAACATAGGCTTCACAAATAGAACCCTCGACCCGTGCCTTATTTTTCACCTTTCTTTTTAGGTGATTCAAATGTCGCTCGAACGGGTACATCCATCGATATTCGACGGGTCCACCAACACGTGCCTCGTAGGATAGATGAATCGGCAAATGCTCCATAGAGTCGAAGAATCCAGGAGGGAACACCCTCTCTAGCTTGCACAGTGTTACCGCAATGTCCTTCTCTTGCTTTTCTAGACGATCAACGAGCAATTTCTTAGAACAAAGGTCCCTGAAGAATATGCTAAGCTCCGTCAATGGATCCCAAACTGCCTGCGGTAAGAATTCCCGAAATGCAATCGGAATTAACCTCTCCATGAATACGTGACAATCGTGGCTCTTCATACCCGTCAATTTGTTTTCCTTCGGATCGACGCATCTTCTCAGATTTGACACATATCCGTCTGGAAATTTTAGGCCCTGGATCCACCGACAAAGTCTCACTTTATCCTCCTTGTCCAGTGAGAAGATTGACTTCGGCAGGAACTGTTTTCCATTCTGCTGTATCAAATGCAACGCATGGCGTTTGCATATTTCTGCTAAGTCCAACCTGGCCTTGGGATTGTCTTTCGTTTTTCCCTTTACGTCCATCACAGTATTAATTATGTTATCAAACACATTCTTCTCAATATGCATGACATCAAGATTATGTCTGATCAGATTGGTACTCCAATATGGCAGATCCCAGAATATGCTCATCTTTGTCCAGTTATGATCTCTACCAAATCCATCGCACTTGTACCCAGTTGTAGGATCTTCGATAGCACTTGGAAAATCTTTAACCTCCTCCCATATCGTGGCTCCGCACCACCTTGGCGGTGGATCACCCTTCTCTACAACGCCGGCACGGAAAGCATTCCTGTTCCTTCTGAACGGATGATCTTTTGGCAGAAATTGCCGATGACAATCAAAGAAGCACGGTTTTCCTCCGTGTTTCAAGCGGAAAGCCTTACTACGGTCCATGCAATACGGACATGAGAGACGGCCATGAGTGCTCCATCCAGATAACATTCCATATGCCGGAAAGTCGTTGATGGTCCACATAAGGGTTGCCTTCATCTGAAAATTCTGCTTCCTGGAAACATCGTACGTGTTAGCGCCTACTTCCCATAACTGATTCAACTCATCTATCAAAGGCTGTAAGTACACATCAATGTTCCTCTTGGGATTGTTCGGACCAGGAATTATAACGGTTAGAAACATGTACTCGGTCTTCATGCACATCCAAGGCGGTAGGTTATACGGAGTGACAATCACAGGCCAGCACGAATACTGGGATCCCGAAAGACCAAAAGGAGTAAAACCGTCAGAACATAGCCCCAACCTGACATTACGTGGATCTGAAGCAAAATCAGGATACACTCGATCAAAGTGCTTCCACGCTTCTCCATCGGATGGGTGATCCAATACTCCTTCAATCTGTTCTCGCATGTGCCAACTCATATTTTCGGCCGTCTCTTTCACCATAAATAATCTTTGCAACCGCGGCGTTATAGGCAGGTAGTGCATTGAATCGGTCGGTCTTCTTGCACCGGTAGACCTTCCTGTACTAGTTGGCTTATAGCGATCAGCACCACAAAATCTGCACACATCTGCGTCCTTGTCGTCTTTGTAGTACAGCATGCACCCATTGCGACAAGAATCGATTTTCTCGTATCCCATCCAGAGCGATCTCACCATCCTCTTAGACCGGTAGAAGTCTTTAGGTAACTTAGCACCCGCCGGCAAGATCTCTATAATCAACTCCAGCACTCGGTTGTAGCATTCTTGCGACATGTTAAAATCTGACTTAATGCTCAAAAGTCTTGTAACCACCTCCAACGGTGAATGATCCTCACAACCAGGATACAATGGAGTCCTTGCATTCTCCAGCAACTCCATGAACTTTACAGCGTCGACATTCGGTGCCTCCTCAGCTGCATCAGGAACAAAACTGGGCCCAGCAGCGTCGAAAACCATGTTCACGCACCCGTCGTCGTATGCATGATTATCTGAAACAAAATTAGGTCCCGCATGCATATACGGCTCAACATAAGGCTCCGGCTCTGATGCTAACGACACAAGTTCTCCGTGTGCGGTCCACTGATAGTAATTAGGCGTGAAACCCCTCGAGTACAAATGATATGTCACTTCCACTTCTGGATAATATTTTACGTTATGACATTTCACACACGGACACTTAATTTTGGTGCCGTCCATGTACTGAGGGAACGCCTTAGCAAACTGCAGGAACTGCTCTACTCCCGCTATGTATTCATCCCGCACACCACACATATCTTCAGGACGACGATTGTACATCCATGAACGATTCCGCAAGTAGTAATTCAGCTCCATTTGGAAATAATTCTGCAAAGATGAACACACCAATTAACAATGTTTGTTAACGTCTAAGTGTTTGCTAGTGTTTCCTATTTTCCCGGTAACGATTTCACGGGAGGAGTACGAGATGTTTCCTATTTTTCCGGTAATTCATGGCTTCTGTGAAATAACCACATCTTGGCTATTTGTTAAATAGATCGACCCTGAGCTCCCATGTTCAGTCGTGCCTTCAACATCATGTTCAAATGAAGGTGACAAGCAGCTGACTATAGAAAAATATGTCGTATTGAGCTTCATAAAGAAATGCAAGATTACTACATAGGAGCTTGTAATCTTGCATTTCTTTATGAAGCTCAAGACGGCATATTTTTTCATAGTCAGCTGCTTGTCACCTTCATTTGAACATGATGTTGAAGGCACGACTAAACATGGGAGCTCAGGGTCGATCTATTTAACAAATAGCCAAGATGTGGTTATTTCAAACGATAGGAGTCGCTATATTCCTTAGAATAGACTTGGAATATTCTCTAGAATATTCTTGGAATATGCCTTGTAGCCAAGTGCTAATTAGATCTAGATCTAATTACTCCTATAATTACCTCTCCTGCCCCCATTAGTGCTAATCACTACAAGTGGGGGGCCATGGGGGTGCTACTGCTGATGTAAACTGCTGCTACAACAGCTGTTCTTGCTGCTGCTGTTGCTGGAATGGGGGCAGCAGCTCCCCTTCTACTCCCCATCCATCTATCCACCTATCCATCCAACTATCTATCTAATATATATCTACACATACCAATAGCTAACTAGTATCCTATTTCTAACCCCAACTTGGTATCCCAAACCAAGGCTCTAACACTATAGGATACTAACAACTACATATCTAACTAGGATATGGCCTAAGATGCTAACCTATATCTAACACATTTAACCTCACACTCATCCACACAACTCACTTACACACTCACTCACATATATCACCCATGATACCACACTCATAAGCTCTCACCTAGGCTTACATATAGGCTAACACACACACACACATATAGGCATATATAGGACACATATAAATAGGATTATAGGTCCACTAATCCTTCCTATACTACTTTGGTCAACCCTAGAAGTCAAACTAGGTCAACCAAGTCCACACTAGGTCAAACTAGTCTACACTAGTCTAGCAAGCCTATTCTAGGTCTAACAAGGCTGTACAAGCCCAATCTAGGCTCCCTAGTCAAACAGGCATACATAGGCCATAGGCTATATACACATATCACACTCACTATATTATATATACTTAGCAATTTACATCAAGCATTCATTCACTTTATATATATACACATATACATGCATCAATATATATCCCTAGATATAATACACATATATTATAATATATAGGCTATATACGCATCTCCTATATATATATACATATATATTCAAGAACATAGAATTTAGGAAATGGCAATGTGTGTGTGTGCAAAGAGAGGCAATGTGAGACTTTAGCTAATAGGTGTGTGTACATGTGTAAAGAGTGATAGGTGGTGTGTGAGTGTTACAAGGTGGCAGGCAAATGTGTGTGTGGTGTGAATTTGTGTGTATAGAGTGATAGGAAAACACTAAAATAGTTAAGGGAAACAATATTCTTTCCCCCCTCATTCTCAGATTTTGTGAATTAACAAATAGTCAAAAGAACATGTTAAATCTCAGATTTTATACACAACCTATCAATCTCAGTTTTGACAGTTTAAAGCTAAACTCAGGTTTCATCAATCAACACAACCCAAGTCCTAAACATTAATACACAGTTTATACAAACAACCAATTCAGTTTTAATAGTCTAAAACCAAAACCCAGGTTTGCTCTTAACAAAGAGTTATCAAAACACAAAAAGAACTGTGTCAGTGTGTGTGTGTCTGTGTGTGTGTGTGTGTCTGTGTGTGTGTGTGTGTGTCCGTGTGTGTGTGTCCGTGTGTGTGTGTGAGAGGAGGAGGAGGAGGAGGAGGAGGAGGAGGGGGGAGAGGAGTTAGGGTTAGGGTTAGGGTTTACCTTAGGAAGAGGGAGGAGGAGGAGGAGCTAGGGAGAGGAGGAGGATCTCGGATTGGGGGAGGAGGAGCTCGTCGGAGCGGGAGGGAGTCGCCGGGGGCGGGGGGAGCGAGTCGCCAGGGGCGGGGGGAGAGAGTCGTCGGGGGGGAGAGTCGCGGGGGGGGGGGGGGGAGAGAGTCGCCGGGGGGGGGAGAGGGATTCTGAAAATTTTGGAAAACTTTCGAGTGAGGGGAAAAAGGAAACAGCGTGCCCTAAGTAAAACATTTAGCGACGTCAACTAACGACGTCGCAAAACTTTATTACATGGCGACATATATTAATACTCTGTCGCCGAACGTCGCTATTCTGCAACGTAAATTATGTAATGTCGCTGAACGTCACATAGCGACGATTTGCGACGTCACATGACGGGAGTCGCTATATTACATATATAGCGACGTTCTTTTCTTACGTCGCTAAAACACGTCGCTAATATAGCATATTTTAGTAGTGTACTAGAATTCCATCTAGCCTACCTATCACTTATGACCCTTGTCATCAAATGTGACTACATCTTCGTCTTAAAATCCTCGCCCTTTCCTCGGCCTACATTCATATTCACCACTCAAGTTAGGAGTGAATCATTCTCGTAATCGTGCACTCAACCCTATCTATTCCTAAATTTTGAAGGCGAAATTTTTATAAGTTGGGTAGGATATAAATCCCCTAAATTTCTACTATAATTTTTTTTAGTAATTTGGTTTCAATTTTTTGCTTTGTATTGTACGTCGCATAGTCGTATTGTACGTCGCACATGAGTTTATATTTTCGGATGGCTCGTCGAGTGCGAATATGCGCGAGGTACATATTTTTGTAAAAACATTTTATTTAGAAGCATGGTTTTTCAAATAATAAATAATTTTTGATTTCATAAATTGTAAAAATGCATCATACTGGAATTTTCAAAACTTTGTTTTAAATCATGGAAGTTATATAAATAGCAATTTGAAAACGAGGTTTTATGCAAATGTTTATTTTTACGAGACATATAAATTTATATATATAAATCTATTTTTGAAATTTATTTAATATTAATATTTATTTATTTGAAAAAGTATTTAAAAATAGTGTTTTGGTTTAAAATTAATTGATTGTGATAATTTAAATTTGAGAAGATTTTATTGACTTTATTTTAAATAGCTTTTATTTGAAAATGGAATTTTTCTATATAAATTTGGATTAGATTTATCTAAAATTTCAATTGGATTTAGATTTGATTAGAGTAATTTTTAAATCGAATTAAATTTAATTATAAAATTATCTCATGAGCGTTTAACCCCCCTTATTTCTTATTCAACTGGGAATTCCCACCTCCTATATATAGGAGAGGTACTCCTCCATAAAATTTTCATAATCCAACCTGTGCACCATGTCTGTGCCCGTCCCGTCCACTAAAGTTTTTTCCTTTACACAAACATCATAGTTTTTGTGTCCGACAGGCCGGACACTACTATCTCGTGCTGCACCGGACACGACACCCTCACCCCGCCGGCATCGTCCCCAGTGCCATCATCCTTTCGACTTCCTCACGCAAACTCACCACCGCGGTCACCGCCGTGGCAGCCATCACCACCACCGTCACCGTCTACCAGACCCGACCATCAATACAACCCCCTCGTCATCCTCACCGTACCCCGTCAATCACCTGTGCACCCCCGCACAATGCCCAGCCTCGCTCCGCCATGTCCCGGCAACTCCATTGGCGACCGGTGCTCCGCCAATTCGCGAAGATCGTCGCTGTCCGCTCGTGCCTCCGCGTCGGGCGAATCCTCCGCCTGGCCTCCTCCTTCACCGACCGACTTCCTTCCCTCGTGTCAGACCTGGATTCCGGCGAGGATTTGGTGTTGCGCCCCTTCCGGATCGGAGCTACCGTGTCGCCTCGGGCGACCTCCTCCGCCTCCCCGTGCCGGCGACCCCCTCCGTCCTCCGCGGTGCACGCCTCCTCCTGCCGATGTCGGACCGGCCCTCTCCCGAACCCCCATGCATGGTAAGCCTCCAATTTCTTGATCTCTCCCTCTCCCCCAGCCTCTCGATCACTCTTTCTCTCTCTTTTCTAAGAAGAGGTAAATTTAACCCTGGGATGAGTTATCAGCTAATACATATATTATTATTATTAATATTAAAATCATTACTATTAGTTATTATTATTGTCATTATTATTATATTTTAATTTTTATTAACAACTAATTATAGAGTATAAGTATTTTGCCATTGTTATTAGTCTAAAATCTTAATGGTACAAAATAATTAAATGTTTGCGAAAATAAAATATATCATATGCATTTCATCCAAGACTTTATTATATCCTTATAAAATTTAGTTTAACACGAAAAAAAATTCTCTAGACTATTTAATGGTTATTTAAATGTATATATATTTCATTGTAATTCGTAGATTTTTCAACCATAAATTATTTCCCTAGTATTTTAAAAATTACTAGAGTAATATAGCTTTTACATATATAGGCGACAAACTGAGAGTTTCAATTGAAATAATTTTTTTTGTTTTTTTTTTGTTATCTAAAATTTTAATTTGACTAATAAAAATTTAGTTTCCATTATATTAAATAATTTCTAAAAATAATATACGTGTTTTACTCAAACTCTCTCTGCTTATCTTTGCTAATCGTGATTAACCATGCACTCATGCCTTATCAGAAAATTTGACCCCTATTCAGCAACCTTGGCTATTGGACATTGGAACTTGTCGAACCATCATACCACGCCAGGCGTCACACCAGGCAAGACACCTTACCTTTTCTGTTTAAATTTCCTGCTCAATATCATGCATATTTTGTTTATTTTCATGTTGTTTCTTTCCAAATTATATGTAGATGCAAATTACTATATTTTATTCAATTGGCTTAGAGTTAAGGAACTACCATATGTTTAGAGCATCTCATAAACCGTCACGATGTGCCACGACTTGTGTGTGAGTTGTGAGTCGCATATAGCTTTGGACTTGCATACCGATCGTACATCGGTGCGTACAGGCCGTGCGTTAGGATATAACTGCTAATAGATTTGTGTAGAAGACTTGGCAGTTATTAAGGATTAAACAGTGTGGTGGAACCGACACGTGTTTGTGTGTAATGGTTACGACACACGTATAGAGTATCATTGAGGGGAGGGGACAGCTACTAGCGTAGGGGCTACATTTATTTTTACACACATTTGGGAGATAGTATCTCGGATGAGCGCTACGTGTTACCCGGCCGATAGTGTCTCGGATAAGCGCTACTTGTTGGCCACTCTTTATTATTTGCTTGCGTGAATCCGTTACAGCCCCTGCGTAGAACGTTGTCCTCTAAAGTGCATTCCACATAGAATGGTTAGGAACCTTTACTCATGCATACTTTTCTGTTGAGCTTTATTATTCAGTTTATTGGCATGATATTATGTATCTTGTTACGTCCCTCTGAGGACCTGGTTATTCCCCAGGTGTGTATTCATGTCTTCCGTAGGTATCCTAGCCGTGATCGTGGTCTTCTCCATTTATTCGAAGATAACGTGACTTGGTTCCTCCTTGCTACTTCCACTTAGTCCTTTTATATATCATGTACTTCTTCCTTTTTATTTTGGTTGGTAGTGGATGTGTCTCCACCCAACATATTGTATCAGAACAATTCATTATATGATATCTTTTATTTTGTGGATGATATTAGTTAGTTGTGGTTTACTGCATTTTACAGCTTATGTATACATACAAGGCCCATGTACTTCGTATGTATACAAATGGCATGTCTATGTACTTAGTCCTACGTATTTTAGGACTGGGGCGTTACATACTTGCAAAAAATCTTCTCTCCTTCAACATGTATCCAGGTATGGATATTGAGACATATAAATATTATTTTGTCAATTATCAAAATGGAGGAGATTGTTGACCTAAAACTGGATCACAGTCAACCAGATTTAGATAATTAACAACTGATATCTGATATGATCCAATACGACACATTAAGTGCAAGATAGAACATCACCTATGCTATATCAAGTTCAAGATAGACATCGTCTACAAGCTGTTGCACTACAAATGTAATTTGTTCCCAGTCTGTAATTTTTGATTTGTTGAGTCTAGGAAAATATGTACGTTGAGTCTCACTACGCCATCTAAACCCCTAGACATGTTTCTTCATGCTCCACCATGCAAATAAAACAATTCCTGAACCAAACCTAACCACCCTCACCCATATAAGGCTTCTGGTCTGAGGCAGACCAAACTCTGCCTTAGACCGAACTCTGGCCGAACTCTGCCTCCTTAAAATTAGCAACCTAATTTTTAGGACCACCTTGCTTTGAGCTGTCCAACGTTCGAATTTTTAAATATTTGGGACAGAACTCTGACCGAACTCTGCCTCCCCTGCATAGTATAAATAGAGCTTGATTCCTCTTATTTCAAACCATCTCTTACTCTTAAGCTTTCAATATTCCAAGCCTTATATACTCTAAGCCTTACTCTTCCAAATCCCCTAGCCACAAAACTTCCTAGCCCCAAGGTGCTCAGTGCGATTCAGCTAGAAGTTTTATGCAAGATTTAAAAAAAAAAGTCATTTGGAATATTCCAAGTTTCGTATTTGCAAAGTTGAAGTAGTCGAGCGCTTCAAAGGCTCATGTCTGTAAGAAGTTGGCATGCTTTTTGGACTAAAGGCAAGTGTGTACCCTTTTTCACAAATAGTAGGTTTCAATTCCGAACAAGAGTTCTCAGGCCTGGACTAGTCTCCCACGAGGGAAACCAGGATATATCGTCGTGTTTGCGTTTGTTCTTCTAAACTCTTTTACTTTCCGCATTATTACTCTCTAGTTATATATTCTCTTAGTAGTTGTTTTTTGGACTTAGCATAGAGTTATTTTTAGTTGTTCATCATACACACAAACTCTATTCACCCCCGCTAGAGTTTTCTATACGCTACTTCATCACCAAACCGGACCGGTAGACATATAATTTGATGACTTTAGAGACCATAGGTATTGGCATACTTATTGGTGCAAAATGGGTCCAACAGCAGACATCATTTTAACCCAAAATTACAATTTTGTTCCTGTGTCCACAATTGGACTTTTTGGTAGGCATTTTTAGATATTTCTTTTATACCAAAAATGTTCATGATATTTATTTCAGCGTTCGAGGACGTTTGCGGGAGTTGACTTCTCTTTGCTATTGATTTTGACGATTTAAGTGACTAGACTTGCTATTCTCTGTACACCACCTCCAGGCAAGATACCTTGCCATTTACTGTCTATTTACTTTAGCTTATATTTAATGCATTTACTTATTATTTAAATTTTTGAAAAATAAAACTGTTATTTTAAATCATACTTAGATGCAATTACTATTTCATTATGTCTCTATTATTTTTCTATTTATTTCTATGCACATTAACCCTAGATTTAAGAGACCACTCTCGTTTGTGTTGCATTTCATTGGCCTTGACACGTTTGTGCCACAAAGTCCCAAGTTGCATATAGAACTCGAACTTACGTTGCTGGCTAGCCACCAGTACGTATAAGTCGTGCGATATTTTTAACCGCTAATAGTATTTTGCATAATTAGTTTGACTTAGCTGTTAATAGAGGCTATGTGTTATAAATGCAACATATAGGAATAGGATAGGAAGGACATTTCCTTAGCTTATGGGCTACTATGCACTTTACCTTTGTGACCGTACGCTCCGCCGAAGATACGGGTTGACAATCCTTTCTTTTATTGCTGGCAACTGACGTTCGAGGAACGATTATGCTTGAGGCCCCTGGTGCCCAAGTGGGGACTACATCGATCCTATTTTTAGCCAAAGATCCCATGCGTTGGAGGTTTGTTCTTAAATAGCATTCACTTAGAATGGTTAGGCTACCTTATCTTTGTGTACTTTATACTTGATCGCGGCTTGGAGCAATAACTTGTCGCGGACTAGTTTGCCACGCCTTGTCCTTGTTTGGTTGTAGGTGTGGTTCACTACTTCGATGAGAAGGTACTGAACCTTGTTGTGGTTCGGATACTACTTCGATGAGAAGGTACTGAACCTTGTTAGGGTGCCATATCCTGTCCTTGTTTGGTTGGGGGGATGGTACGCTAATCCAAGGGTGGGGTATTCGACTATGATATGATCCGATTTGACTTATTATTGAGCAATTTATATTCAGTTGTATGGCATGTTCTTTTTATATCTTATTACGTCCCTCTGAGAACCTGGTGAATTCTCCAGGTGTGTGTTCTTAACTTTTTACATGTGTTCTAGCTAAGGTCGTGGTCTTCTCTTTTCTGTCGAGGATGGCTCGCTCTTGAATCATCCTTTGCTTCGCTTAACAAAATCTTTTATTCATTATGTATTACTTCTCATCTAAAAAAGTTGGTAGTGGATTTGTCTTCGCCCAACTACATGTACAAATCACAAATTTTTACTTAATTCTATGAAAGATTTATCTTTATTTTAAGGATGAGATTAGTTGTCATGGTTTTACTGCATTTTACAGCTTACGTATATTTATTATACGGCTAGCTTACCTACGTATCTAGTCCTACGTATTTTGGGACTGGGGCGTTACACTAATAGACTCGTTGGTATCCCGAATCCTCAATCGATCGACATCCCCAAGGCTATCCCATACACCACTCAGCGATCGAGTCACTTGATAAATTCTTAAAAAAAATTCAAGTCACAAGCGATACACTTTAAATCTCTGGCCGATCCATTCCTCAAAAGTCCAAACACGTTATCAATCCTCTTCCCAAAATTTTTGAAAATATTTTTATTATTATTATTTATTTGAATTAAATGGTAATTTTTGGAATTTTATAATATTTAATTATTATTATTATTATAAACGCCTTAGTCATGGTTAAGATTTGGAGTGCAAGATGACTAGAAATAATGGCACGGATAGTGTAGACGTGTGCGTTGACTAATGTTTTAGCCATGGTAGAGAAGGTTGAGCCATAGGTTTGCTCTAACTAGGAAAACCAGGCCAAGTTATGACTTGACCCCTATAAATAATTTAATTACTTATTTATTAATATTAAGGCTTTTATGAAATTCGGGTGTACCAAACTAGCCCGGACTCGACACCTGAACCAAACCCAAGTCATGTAGACATGTTGTATGCCCAAAGACGACCAATATATATATATATATATATATATATATATATATATATATATATATATATATATATATATAGGTATTTTATTTTAATGGTCAAGTAAATAGTTATATATAATATATATGTTATTGTCATTAAATTGATAATTATATTTTATATAATAAATAATGTCTTTATAGATTCTTTTAGGATTTTGGAATCAATAGGTTAATTACAGGTATATATAGAATTTTAGGTAAATACTTATATACAAATATAGAATTATATATTTGTTACATGCATACCGAGTATATATACTCTATATATGCAATAGGCATATGTATATGATAAATATGTAGATGGCATTTTTATTTATATTTTATTTGTAAATATAATAAATAAATTTCTTTAAATGCTATTTTATATATTGGGTATTTATGGACTATATACAAGTATATATATATATATATATATATATATATATATATATATATATATATATATATATATATGGACTATATACAAGTATATATATATATATATATATATATATATATATATATATATATATATATATATATATATATATATATATATATATACACTTTTATATAGTCCATAAATATATATACTTGTATATACTAATATTGGGTATTTATAGACTATGTACAAGTATACTTTTATATAGTCCATAAATATATATACTTGTATATACTAATATTGGGTATTTATAGACTATGTACAAGTATGTATGTATGTATGTATATATATATATATATATATATATATATATATATATATATATATATATATATATATATATATATTAGGTTTACTTATATAGAAAAGGGAAAAAGAAAAAGGAAAACTTATTGTTCCCTTGCGGGAACAGCAAGCCTAGCCAAGCCCAAGTCTCAGCACCTGATCCCCCTTTATACGTATATATACGATAGAATGAGAGAGCGAGAGGAAAAGGAGAAAAGAAAATATATATATATATATATATATATATATATATATATATATATATATATATATATATATATATATATATATAATATACATATTAGGTTTACTTATATAGAAAAGGGAAAAAGAAAAAGGAAAACTTATTGTTCCCTTGCGGGAACAGCAAGCCTAGCCAAGCCCAAGTCTCAGCACCTGATCCCCCTTTATACGTATATATACGATAGAATGAGAGAGCGAGAGGAAAAGGAGAAAAGAAAACCCTAATCCGATCGAAACCCCAACAAGGTCCCGAGCCCCGACCCGCCTCACGACCATCCCATCCTTCCGGCGATCGTCGCACGCCATCGCAGCAGTCGGGGGCGGCCTGGTCAGCCACAAAGTGCACGGCAAATCAGAGCACAAGTAACAACAACAACAGTTTCAACCCACAACTTCGCGACAAAAAATTTGCCTCCTCATGCGACCAATCGCCGAGCAAGTTTTGCAGCTAAACCCACAACATATACGTCTCCAATTATGTTAGGTAATTTTGGACTAAATAGGTTCAGAATCAAGTTAGAGTTTGATTCGAAGTCGAAGAAAAACTACCCCGAAATAGGACAGGGGATCGGTCCAGGAACCCATGTTTCCCGATAAATTCTAGTCAACCTGTTAACAGTTTAGGAAAACCAATAGAACAATGTTTAGACAACCTATAGGTCTTCAAAACCATATCTGTAGTTTCTGATTTCAACGTTTATATGCTGAGTTATTCGTTTTCAAATATCGAGAAAAATCACAGTAAAACAGTTTAGAAAACTTAGACTTTTTTCGATACGGCGTGCGGTCCGACAAACCAGGCGACGTGGTCGCAAACCATGAGCATCAAAAGACACATATGGATGTTGTCGACGTGTGGGATTCGACGGAACTCGATTTCGCTGTGTGTGCGCGATGAAATCGAAGTGTATCCATCGAGATACCCCGAATCGACCCCTTCGTAAACTAGCCCATAACTTTGTGCACGTTCGTCATCTCGAGACAAAACTTGCGCCAACAGGACTATGTTATTTTTCTGGTCCAGTATGAAAAGTTTGGTCCGATTCTGAGAAGGTCGACCGGAACGCTATTTTGGCGGGCCCACGACATGATCCAATGAATGAATTTGTACATGGTCCACCGTAATCCAACTTTGGACATACCATTGGTTTGTCTCGCCAAATTGGGCCCGTAAACATATAGTTTGATGACTTTAGAGACCGTAGAACTGGTACATTTTTCGGTGCAAAACGGGTCGAACGACGGACATCGTTTTGACCCAAAATTATCGTTTTGCCCCTGTATCCAAAATTGAACTTATGGGGTAGACTTTCTGTGGCATCTGCCATCCTGATTATAATTTAGTGATATTTTTTATTTTTAATTGATTAGTTTTATATTTAATTTTCTATGATCATAGGAGCTGTGACTAAGCCCACAGGTGATTTGTGACCATCTTGTGATCACATGACCTATAGATAGCCTATATATGTATTATTTAGCTATTTTATATTTTTCTACAATTTTTGGATATTTTTAGGTATTTAATATTTAAGATTTTATTATTTTTAAGGACTTTCAGGATTTACTGTAAGGTCATACGGGAGTATTTCTGGAGCAAATATTTTTATTTGGGCTCTAAATGACTAAAATTATTTTCTAGAATATTTTAGAAATTTTCTAGATTTTTTTAGAATTTTTGAGAATTTTTATATAAATAAAACATATAGAATTTATATTTTATAGGTTTTTGAAATTTACTGCGAGGTAACACGGTGATATTTTGTGTTAGAATATTTTATTTATATTCTAGACACTTAGAAATATTTTCTAGAATTTTCTACAATTTTTTTGTAATTTATTTTGATTTATTTGGACTTAAAATAATTTTTAAATAATTTTCTGAATTAAATAAATAAATATCCAGAAATCCACCCAGGGGGCCACCTGTCGGCGCCAACTGCTACAGTGACCGCCTCTATCTCTCTCATATATATATATATTATTATATTCGCCCACCCTAATTAAATTCTAGCAGCCTTTTATGGGAGAACTCATCTAGGGATTCCGACTTCCCGAAGCGGATTTCTGCCAACTTCAACGTGCTTTTCGCACCGCATTTTTTTTTGGATTCGTATCGAGGTAAGATTTCTGAATATGTAATTTATTTTCGTAGATATTATTCCTAAATTTCTGGAAAATTCGTAGAGTGTTAGTTGTCTGAAACTTGACACATTTCGGTGTTTTCGATATTCCGGGAGAACCAGAAATCGAAATCATGAACCGTTTGAAGTTTCGGAAAGCTAACACCGAGCTCTATGACATATAATTTTTATAGAAATTATTTCATTAATCTAGAATTTCAGTTATTCTGTTGAACTCAGAATTGATCGGTTGATCACCGCTTTGGTCACTATTAGCCATAACGGCGATATCTTTTGACCAAAGCGTGATTTTGTGGCACGGTTGATTCCGGCGCACTCATGGCACTGAAATCTACCAAGGTGCACTTTCAAAATCTAGAGTTCACAATGTTTGACTAGATAGTCAACGGCACGTCTCGATTTGCGTGCCATGGTTTCCAAAATTAGGAAACACGACTTTTGATGGCCAAACTTGCATGTTTAGATTATATTTAGATTATTATTAGGTTAAATTAGGTTTTTAAGTTAATTATTCTAGAACTAATTAATATTAGATTAGTAACCCAACTAGCCACTATTCCATAAATTTAGAACTAGAACATTATAATTGATTTATAGTTTTCGTGCACGGTTCATGGTGCGGTATGTGTTATAGGTTGACAGCTCCTAGATCGGCATCCCGTCGTCCTCGACTTGTGACTACGGTTTGTGCAAGGACCACAGACAAGTATACCTTGCCTCCCTCTATAGTTTTGTTTATATGCATTATATTTTATTTCCAGTTTTGATTGTTTATGGACATGTGCTTTTCGTATTATATTCTGTTAAGCTGTTTTCATTTGCATATAGCCATGTTCATGTTTGGTCTTGTGGTTCATACTTGGAGTTTCTCACCAGTACCTTGCTTGAGTCAAGTCATAGAACGAATACGTGTAATTGAACTGCTAAATCCTTGATATTATTTCCTTGACACCAGAGAGTCCACTCGGGACGAGGGTGTTTTTCTTGATCTGTTTACATCCGTGAGTCCACACTCGGGACGAGAATGTCAATTATTTGCACCAGAGAGTCCACATTCGGGACAAGAGTGTTGACTTGACTTGCACCAGAGAGTCCACTCGGGACGAGGGTGTTTACATCAGAGAGTCCACACTCAGGACGAGGATGTTATACTTGCACCAGAGAGTCCACACTCGGGACGAGGGTGCCTTGCTGTGAACTAACCAGAGAGTCCACACTCAGGACGAGGGTTAGTGCTAACCAGAGAGTCCACACTCGGGATGAGAGTTAGTGCTTAGTTTAAACCCGTGAGTCCACACTCGGGATGAGGGTTTGGTTCTTCCATTGATCTCGTGTTCATTGTTCATCTGGCAGTTCATTTATACGTAGTTGTTCTAGTATTCGTGTTCGTATTTGTGTTCGTAGTCATTGTTGTATTTCTATTTTTTGTTTATTTTCTTGCGCATAATAAAACTGTTAGATAGGCATGTATATTATGTATCTTGATATATCCTTTGAGGACCTGATGATCTCTTCAGATAGCTGATTCCATGGAGTTAGTTAACAGCTCATGATGGTAGTGATTACACCTGCAGGGACACAGGTATTTGCTTGTGATATATCTTTATTATCCTCTCGTGCTTTATATTCTATACCATGGTATACTCTGCTTATTTTATAGACTCATATCATTCTTGTGGTCTAATCGAATAATATGCTAATGGGCTGTAGACCATGACCCATAATTGTTCATTCATGTAAAACATGTCACGACCCGCTCCCGAATAATCGGATACGAGTCGGACACGCTAGCCTTCGTCTATGGACACGACGAAGTAAGCTGTACAATACTAAGGAAAACTCCAAGTCACAATGTAATGTAAACAAATCCAGCTTTTATAACGTTTCCAGAATGATCACCAATATCCATCAAGTCATTTTTAGTACAAAATTAGCCGGAGACAAATTCGGTCAAATAAAATAAATATACAATAATGAATATCTAAAATACAATCTCCAAAAATAAAATAAAGTAAAAGCTGCAATATCCAATGCAATCACATGTTTCCTGTGGCCTCAAGCTCACCTGCAACGTATCCTGTCAGAAAAAAGGCAAAGTACAACCCTTACAAGAGCAATATACAATGTAACCTGTAGTACAGAATACAAGGTAAAACTAGAATACCAGAAATGGAAGTGAAACTATGGTACCAGAAATGTAAAACTGCAGGCAATGAACGACAATCAATATGCTAGACAATAAATACGGCTATCAATGTACAAGACAATGAACACGACAATCAATATGCAATTGTGATAATTTAAAATATTAAACTAATGTGTGACCGGCTAGGGAGCACAATCAATCAATGAGTCAATGAGTCAATCAATTCTACAAGGTCCGGCTTCATCATACGTGAAGTATACGATTAGGCTATCCACAATACCTATGTTGGGTGTGGTCACATAAAAGCTAATATTTCCCCAATCCCCGCAATAAACAATGACTCGCAAGCAATGAACAATGTACAAGGCAATCGTGTGTATCTCGTGTCCGATATGAGAACATGGCACAGGTAAGACAGAAATACAAAGTACAAGCGAATCAGTATACTTGCCTCGCCTTGGAAGCACGGGAGTAGTACTGCATGGTTGTAAAGGGTCACCTGTTATATTTTGTACAAGTTATTAGGGTTTAAACTATGACAATTATCACAATAAACTATTATCCATATATTAGCTAATAGCTATCATATATATTATAACTTAATCAAAATGATTACTAGTGGAAAAATATTATATTTTAGCAAAATCATTTAGGACATACTATTTGCAAATTAATATTTTAGTTTAAAAAATACTCTAAACCATATGATAACTAACATTATTTACTAGTTTTAAATTATTTAGAAAATAAATATGTTCTAAGTTTTGGTCTCAAAAATACTAGTGGTAGTACTTTAAAAGTTTTAGAAACATTTTGCTAGCAAAATATTATAAATGTTATAATAGTAACTAAAATACTTTAAACTGTATGAAAAATCATTTATCAAATGAATGTAACAATTAATATTAGCATATTTATGAAAAATAATTTTAACTAAATATCACATATATGCTAGCAATATATATATATTTTTACAAGATATGTAATATTCACTAGATAAGAATTTTACATATTTGGCCAAACTAACTATCTCTAGTACTAAAATATTTTAAAAAAACTATATATAACTTTATCAAAATATTTTAAATATTACTAACTAATTACTATTCCATATATTAGCTTTAATCAAAGTAAATATTTTAACCATGTTTAACAAAATCTTTATTTAATAACATTTATAGAGCTTGATTAGTTATTAACCAACTTGTACTCAATAAACCAGGAGGACATCCAGCTTCAGCTTGTACACTTGATTTCCCAGAGCAAGGCAAGTACTTTTATATGGTTTTGTACATTTATATTCTTGTACTCTTTCTTGTGACACGTCATGACACGATACCCTATACCCCTGTACTCATGTACTATCTTGTTCTTGTCTTATTAGTGTCGGGTGGGGAAATACACAGCCATGTGACCAATCCCCGGTTACATATTCATGTAGATAGCTTAGGCCTCGCATCGTGCACGCGGGCCCTAAGCCGTACCATATTCATGTACTCCTGTGCATGCTCTTGTACTCACTCCAGCCGGTCACATGAACTAGATGTATTTCAAATATTGTACTCTATCATGTCTGGTACTTCAGGATTATGGTTTCATTCCTGTACATTATATTTCATGTACTTTATATTTTCTGTACTTTTATTTTCCTGTACTTTACATTCCTGTACTATAGTTCGTACTTATTCCCTGTACTACTTTCCTGTACTTTTTGTTCATTCTCGTATTTCATTTTCATGTATCCTGTACTCAGTTCATATCATGTTCTTGTTTCATTATACCTAGAACTGTACTTTGCTCCGCTCATGAATATGATATGTTGCAGGTGAGTTGCAGGCTCTGTGCGACACATATTATGGCCGAGAGCCGGTAGATGCAGGAGGAGAGCCAGTAGATGCAGGAGAGACAGCTGGAGTTGCTCTTGACTTAGAGGCTGCAGAAGCCTAGAGCTTTACCATTAGCACTTTATATTTTCATGTATTTTGAGACTAGAAGACTCTATCTTTGTTATAAATGTAAAAATTTTGAGACTTGTACTTTACTTTGATTCTAGGATACATTTATAGATGCTGTGATTTCATACTTGCTCATGATTATCTGGTTAGATTTCTCTAGATTGGTACAGCTTACTTTATCGTGTCCAACGATGAAGGCTGGGCATGTCTGACTCATGTCGATTATTCGGATTCTTATTGTGGATTGAGATATAGTGATGCTTTGCCATGATTTGGCAGTATACCATAGCCATGATAGCGTTTACGTATTCGGGTTGGGCTGGAGTCCGCTCGATGTAGCTGGCTTGCTCACGAGCTTGCGTCCGAAAAACGGTACGGGTCGTGACAAGTTTTTTGGTGGCCCATGCAGTCAGAGCATATCGTATCGGTTACGTAACTGTACTGATACGAGCCTGCGAATATAACTAAATCTTAGAAAATCTCAATCCACTCTGCTTTGAAAATTCTTTTAGAAATTTCTTTACGTCCTTGAAAATTCCATATTTTCTCTCGATTATACTTTCCTTGCCTTCCGCACCATTGATTCTCGTCCCCTCCTATTCTAGGGTGACGAATGATCGTGCTGTCTAGAATTTATCAGAAATTCTTAAATTATAGTATAATATTGCTTGACTATTGAATATTTGGTTGTTTATAGATATGAGGAGTGCAGATGCCATACACCTTAGATATCTGTTGGTAGAATTGTTAGCAACTAGTTAGAAGATTATAAGATTTTAGTGACCGTATTTTGAGGAGTAGTATGACCAAAGGTAGGTAGAAGTCCTCGAGGTTATGTAGTTCTGAGAAATTAAATTTGAGGAGATTAAGGTAATAGTAGACTTTGAATTTTAAGGGATAGTCATGAATTAGAATTTCAAGGACGAAATTATTTTTAAGGGGAATAGTATGTGGCATCTGCCATCCGATTATAGTTTAGTGATTTTTTTTATTTTTAATTAATTAGTTTTATTTAATTTTCTATGATCATAGGAGTTGTGACTAAGCCTACAGGTGATTTGTGACCATCTTGTGGTCACATGACCTCTAGATAGCCTATATATGTATTATTTAGCTATTTTATATTTTTCTACAATTTTAGATATTTTTAGGTATTTTATTTAAGGTTTTATTATTTTTAAGGACTTTCAGGATTTACTGTAAGGTCATACGGGGTATTTCTAGACCAAATATTTTTATTTGGGCTCTAAATGACTAAAAATAATTTCTATAATATTTTAGAAATTTTCTGAATTTTTTTAGAATTTTTGGGAATTATTATATAATTAAGACATATAGAATTTACATTTTATAGGTTTTTGGAATTTACTGCGAGGTCACACGATGATATTTTGTGTTGAAATATTTTATTCATATTCTAGACACTTAGAAATATTTTCTAGAATTTTCTAGAATTTTTATGGATTTTTCTGCAATTTATTTTGATTTATTTGGACTTAAAATAATTTTAAATAATTTTTGAATTAAATACCCAGAAATCCACCCAAGGGGGCCCTCCTGTCGGCGCCAACTCCTACAGTGACCGCCTCTCTCTCCTATATATTATTATATTCGCCCACCCTAATTAAATTCTAGCAGCCTCTTGTAGGAGAACTCATCTAGGGTTTCCGATTTACCGAAGCGATTCTTGCTAACTCCGACGTGCTTTTCGTGCCCCGTTTTTTTTGCTGGATTCGTATCGAGGTAAAATTTCTGAATATGTAATTTATTTTCGTAGATATTATTCCTAAATTTTGAAAAATTTGTAGAGTGTCGGTTGTCCGAAACTTGACACGTTTCGGTGTTTTTGAGATTCCGGGAGAACCAAAAATCAAAATCATGAACCGTTTGAAGTTTCAGAAAGCTAACACAGAGCTCTACGACATAATTTTTCTAGAAATTATTTCATTCATCTAGTATTTTAGTTATTCTGTTGAACTCAAAATTGATCGGTTGATCACCGCTTTGGTCACGATTAGCCATAACGGCGATATCTTTTGACCAAAGTGTGATTTTGCGGCATGGTTGATTCCAGCACTCGTGGCGCTGAAATCTACCAAGTTTAACTTTCAAAATCTAGAGTTCATAATGTTTGACTAGATAGTCAACAGCACGTCTCGATTTGTGTGCCATGGTTTCCAAAATTGGAAAACACGACTTTTGATGGCCAAACTTGCATGTTTAGATTATATTCATATATTATTAGGTTAAATTAGTTTTTTAAGTGAATTATTCAGAATAATTATTATTAGATTAGTAACCCAACTAGCCACTATTCTATAAGTTTAGAACTAGAACATTAGAATTGATTTATAGTTTTCGTGCACGGTTCATGGTGCGATATGTGCTATAGGTTGACCGCTCCTAGATCGGCATCCCCTCATCCTCGAATTGTGACTACGGTTTGTGCAAGGACCACGGCAAGTATACCTTGCCTCCCTCTACAGTACTATTTATATGCATTGTATTTCATTTCTAATTTTGATTGTTTATGGATATACTTTTCGTATTATATTCTGTTGAGCTGTTTTCATTTGCATATAGCCGTGTTCATGTTTGGTCTTGTGGTTCATACTTGGAGTTTCTCACCAGTACCTTGCTTGAGTCGTGTCATAGAATGAATACGTGTAATTGAACTGCTAAATCCTTGATTTTGTTTCCTTGGCACCAGAGAGTCCACTCAGGACGAGGTATTTTTCTTAATCTGTTTACATCCGTGAGTCCACACTCGGAATAAGGATGTCGATTATTTGTACCAGAGAGTCCACACTCGGGACGAGGGTGTTGACTTGACTTGCACCAGAGAGTCCACTCGGGACGAGGGTGTTTACATCAGAGAGTCCACACACGGGACGAGGATGTTATACTTGTACCAGAGAGTCCACACTCGGAAGAGGGTGCCTTGCCGTGAACTAACCAGAAGTCCACACTCGGGACGAGGGTTAGTGCTAACCTCACACTCGGAACGAGAGTTAGTGCTTAGTTCAAACCCGTGAGTCCACACTCGGGATGAGGGTCTGGTTCTTCCATTGATCTCGTGTTCATTGTTCATCTGGTAGTTCATTTATACGTAGTTGTTCTAGTGTTCTGTGTTCGTGTTCGTAGTCATTTGTCGTGTTCCTTTTTTTTTCTTGCGTATGATAAAACTGTTAGATAGGCATGTATATTATGTATCTTGCTATGTCCTCTGGGGACCTGATGATCTCTTCAGGTAGCTGATTGCATGGAGTTAGTTAGCGGCTCATGATGGTAGTGATTACACCTGCAGGGACACAGGTATTTGCTTGTGATATTTCTTTATTATCCTTCGTGTTTATATTCATACCATGTATACTCTGCTTATTTTATAGACTCATATAATTTTGGGGTCTAATCGAACAATATGCTAATGGGCTGCAGACCATGACCCATAATTGTTCATTCATGTTTTATATTCTTATTATGGATTGAGATATAGTGATGCTTTGCCATGATTTGGCAGTATACATAGCCGTGACAGCCTTTACGTATTCGGGTTGGGCTGGAGTCCACTCGATACATAGTTGGCTTGCTCACGAGCTCGCGTCCGAAAAGCGGGTGCGGGTCGTGACATGTTTTTTTGGACACTTTCCTAGCTAATTTGACTATTCTGAACATATTGGTAATATCTATTTCAGCCTCCGAAGACTGTTGTGAGAGTTTGACTTTTGTGGCTGGTCGATTGACTAGACAGTGTTGGTTCTATGTGCTACCACCAGACAAGTATACCTTGCCGAACTTATACAGTATTTACATGTTTTCTTTCATGTTGTATTTCTTTTATATTATCACATGTTTCTCATTTTCCACTTGGGTTATCATCTACTGCCTTTCATGTGTTATAGATTTACATGCACGTATAGGATAAGTTGTTTTATTGATTGTTTATTGGTCGCCCTAGTGTTTACCATGTCTTGTGATAAAGTTGCCAGTTATGCCATGTTTCCTTTGTTGACTTGAACTGGTCGTTATTGATGGACTTGGACTTGTCTTTATTATGATCTGACCTGACTTGTGACATTCTATAGATTAGGTATCTTTTATTGTACTACAATCTATAGGATTTTACATGACCTTTATATTCCTTTAGGAGATGAGGTTGGTACTAGGATTGGCTTCTTGACCATTCTCGATTGGGAGTATCTTGCATTGTACTACAGTCTATAGGAGTTATTCGATTGATTGTTAGCCAAGTCTAGTATTACATTTCCATATGACATATCATTTCTTAGATGTTCTTCTGGCACTATTCTATCTTTCATACATGTATTTACTATCATATAGTAGGCATGTTTTATGTATCTTGTTAGTCTCCTGAGGACCTGATGATCTCTTCAGGTAGTTGATTGCATGAAGTTAGTTAGCTGATCATGATGGTAGTTGATTACTTCAGATTCAGGTATCTTTTATGATTACATATTTACATCTATTATTTGCACTCTGCTTGTTAGCCTAACTTTATAGACTCATGTTATTTCTACAGAGTCTAATCGGACATATATGCTAGTGGGCTGCAGACCGTGAACTATAATGTTCATTCTTGTCTTATATTCTTTTGTGGATTGAGATATAGTTTAACTTACCATATTAGACATGATAACCTATTCTGGACACATATACGTACTCGAGTTGGGCTGGAGTTCGCTTGATACATAGCTGGCTTGCGCACGCACTCGCATCCCGAAAAGTGAGTGCGGGTGGTGACAAGTTTTTGTAGTGGCCTATGCAGGTCGAGTTAGCCATTTCGGTTTCGTTATTGTACCGAGCGGGCCTGCGAATATGATTAAACCCTTAGAAATCTCAATCCACACTGCCTTGAAAATTCTTTTAAAAATTTCTCTACCGTCCTTGAAACTTCGTATTTGCACTCGATTATTCTTCCTTGCCTTCCGTACCATTTACTCTCGTCCCTTCCTATTTCGGGGTGACGAATGATCGTGTTGTCTAGAATTTATTAGAAATCCTTAAGTTATAGTGTAAGTTAGTTTGATTATTGAATTTTGGTTGCTTGATAGATAGGAGGGATTAGAGATGCCATATGCCATAGATATCTATTGGTAGTAATTTTTGCAGCTAGTATGAAAGGTTATAAAATGTTATGACATCATATGTTTGAAGGGGCAGTGTGACCAAAGGTGGGTAGAGATTCTAGCGAACTTATTCTTGGTGGTTAGTTAATTGTGAAGAACATTGATGAAGTTTATTATATTTGGTATAAAAAATTGAAAGTTGATGGAAGTTAGCAGACTGGGATTTGATGATTATACTGCTAGAGGCTAAAATATTAGTAGACAATGATTAGGAAAAAGCTTTAGTGAAATAAGATTAATTTTTTTCCGAAGTTTTATGACCTTATGGTATTTGTAAATGGCAATGAAGAATTTATGGGAATTAGTGTTAGAAGTCGGATAAGATCGAGGATTTATGAAGATGAATGTGTTTATTCAGAAAACAATTAAGGAGGAGAAATTAAGAAGAAAAAAAATATAGTATGATTGGATGGAAAAAATATAAAAAACATTTGTTGAATTTACATAGTTGAGGATACGACGAAGAGAAAAGGACGTATGGAATGCATTCACAGATAGTCATAGTAGTATATGGGTTTCACAAAAAAGATTTTGCTTATACTAGTTTATTAGTTGCAATGTAGACTAGTTATCTTACAAATCCTTGCAAATACCATGACCATGAGAATAATTGATAGCTAGTGGGAACCCGTCTCACCAATCACTGTGGACTTTTCTTAAATTTTGAGGACAAATTCTTTTAAGGTGGGTAGATTTGTAAACCCTATTCCTGAAATTTTTGAAAATATTTTTATTATTGTTATTTATTTGAATTAAATGGTAATTTTTGGACTTTTATAAATATTAATTATTATTATAGAATGTCTTAGTCGTATTAAGACTTGGAGTACCAGATGACTAGGAATGGTGGCAAAGATAGTGTAGACGTGTGCTTTGACTAATATTTTAGCCATGGTAGGGAAGACCGAGCCATAGGTGTGCTCTAACTAGGAAACTAGGCTAAGTTGTGACTTGATCCCTATAAATTTCAATTAGTTATTTATTAATATTAAAACTTTTAGAAAATTCGGTTGTACCAACTAGCCCGGACATGACACCCGAACCAAACCCAAGTCATATAGACATGTTGTATGCCCAAAGACGACCATGTATTATATATATATATATATAATATATATATATATATATATAATATATTAAAATATATATATATAATATATATATTAAATATATATTAAATATATATATAATTATATATATATATTAATAATATTATATATATAATATATTATATATATATATATATATAAAATATATATAATATATATATATATATATATATATATATATATTTATATATATTATGTATACTATTTAAAACTATTACTTGACCATTAAAATAAAATACCATATATATATATATATATATATATATATAGATATATATATATATATAATATAATTTCTTTTATATATATATATAATATATATATATAAAAGAAATATTATTATATATTATATAATATATATATATATAGATATATATATATATATATATATATATTATATAATATATATATAATATGAGTCATTAAATTGATAATTATATTTTTAATAATAAATATGTCTTATTAGTAGGCATGTTTTATGTATCTTGCTACTCCCCTGAGGACCTGATGATCTTGCTAATTATATGGCACTGTTCTTATCTTCCATACATGTATTTACTGTTATATTAGTAGGCATGTTTTATGTATCTTGCTAGTCCCCTGAGGATCTGATGATCTCTTTAGGTAGTTGATTGCACGAAGTTAATTAGCTAATGATGGTAGTTGATTACTTTAGATTCAGGTATTTGCACTCTGTTTGTTAGCCTAGCTTTATAGACTCATGTTATTTCTTTAGAGTCTAATCGGACATATATGCTAGTGTGTTGCAGACTATGAACCATAATGTTCATTATTGTCTTATATTCTTCTTGTGGATTGAGATATAGTTCAACTTACCATATTAGACATGATACCCTATTCTGGACAGCGTATACGTATTCGAGTTGGGTTGGAGTCAGCTTGATACATAGCTAGCTTGCGCACGCACTCGTATCTCGAAAAGAGGGTGTTGGTCGTGACATACGTTCCATCTATATTCCTATCGACGATATCACTGTTGGACTGCACTTCTACCAATAGCTATTCGACATACCCTGAACCGAATTGAACTTATCTACGCCAGTTTTGATCCCGCACACGACTTGCTAACATCAACACAAGTCTAGACATGTATTGCCTAGCACAACACTACTTAAAAATATTTGTTCAATCAAACACCCGCATGAGATTTGTAAAATATTTAAACATTTTGTATGAAATCTCGTGGAACATTGAGAGAGATTGTCAACAACATCGATTATGAGAACATCATAAGAGTTCAAAGGAATTTAATTGAAAATCCAAGGATAAAGACGTGCTCTAATACCATTATGTCAAGCCTCGGTTCTGCAGAATCGACCGTGCTTGTCACATCCCGCTCCCGGAGGAGCGATCATCTTCGCTAAGGCATAATGCCGCGTGAGCCTAGGTTGCGCTCACGCAAGGCAGGTTTCATAACGGTCGACTACAGCAGCTTGCGATGGGGTCGTCGCACAGAAGACCCGAAGCAGAAACATTGAATAAACAGTATGTCGCCAGCAGAAATTTGAAACAACATAAGTCATACAAATAGCTCTTTATTGATTCTGAACAAAGATTACAAATGGGGCACGAGGCCAAGATTACAATCGATCAAGCTCACTTTATCTCAATATAAAAGTTCCAGACTGGTACTTGCAGATGCTTCAAAAGGCGATGTCCATATATTACCCGTATAGATGAAGACTTTAATACGGCTGCACACCTCGAAATGCCAAGGAACTCCATGTCTCGGCGCGTCCAAGCGAGCTCCCACCTCGATAATCAGGTACCAGTAACATGTGCTTAAAAACTGTTGGGTAGTCAGTACCAACTGTACTGGTGATGTGAGCTCCTAGTCCAACAATAAAAAACCAACACGTTCATTTAGTTTGTGCAGCATATTCCTTTTTGATTATCTTTCTAACCTTGCCTTAGGATCAAGTTTTACGACATAGACGCCTGGCATATTTTGTGTCTCTAGACCATCACTGTGCCATCGCAACGATAACTTTTTATCATTGTGCCTCCACACCATTCTCGCGCCAACAACATCAACTTATCAACTCATGCTTGCCTTTCAGCCCATATTTGAAACACAACAACTTTTTCGTGCCATAAACTCGGCGCGTGCTTCAACATCGAGGCGTGCCTCACAACTTAACATGACTTAACAAAACTTGCCTTACAGCCATGCTTGACTTAACTTGAAATAAATCAAATCCTAACTTATGCAAGTCTGAGTAGACGACTCAATACTCGACACCACATCTCGTGCCAAAGCATGTGTCTTTACTTATAGCCAAATTTTTGCTCCATACTGGTGTTGCAACCGTGCATACCTTCTTAACTCCATTCATGTCGTGCTTACACTTCCTTGTTACGACCGACACCGTGCATACGGATTGCCGTTAGCACACTAACTTATCTATATAAAAGGTCACTAGCAATTTAAGCCATCTTGGATATGTAGGTGGTGCAGACGAGACCCTTGCATCCAAGGGTAGCTATTCTTGCTCAAGTCCTCGAATAACCGTGACATGTTCTTGCCTACTACGTTGCTTCCCTCCTAGGCCGATACGGTCCTGTGGCCCCAGGATACCGAATCGAGGGCACAAAATCTTGTGCACAATTTGTCCATGACCGCGCACCTAAGAAAACTTCTAGACTCAACGTAAATGCATGGCCTAACCGCCACAACTTACTTCCTTTGCTTTACTTATTTTACTTTTCATACTTCTTTGTAGAGTCCAAACCAGGAATTGCCTCGGCCACTGACCTACAGTCCCAACATCTCACTCCTCGGCGACTGGCCAACAGTTTCGACTTATTTCTCAGCATTTCTATACTCTTATTGACTCAAACTCATGGATGACTAATTGATAGCCTTCCAGCATAACTTGAAAAAATGTGTTCCATACATGAGATAGACCGTGGCATACTTTTCATTGAACCAACCGTGGTTCGTGTCTTAATTCCATTGTGTTATATGCGATACTACTGCCCAATTCATATTCCATATGACGAGCCTTGAGATTGTGAGAACATATGGCTATATCAAGCCGTAGAATCGTGGGACCATGACGTGCTCAACTCGAACAACCGTGTTCCTTGAGCTCTTTAAACCGTGGCATCTTTTAAAGCACTAAATGTGAGGCCGTGGGATATGTTTGCTATGACAAGCAATGGGATCGTGGGGACAAGTCTGCTATGACTTAGATAGCCCGCGACATAATTTTGCCTAACTCAATCGGGCGGTCAAAAGACCCATTGCCATCTTTGAAAACCATCGTGGAGAACATCAAAGCAACATTTGACACTTTTTATATATTCTATACACATACTTGACTCAATGGGATTATTCGCTTAGCTATGTGGATTTGTCTCTTTTATTCAACTGATTCAGTACAATGAAAACTTTTGCTTTATTATTGTGAAGGCCAAGTAGAACCAAGTTCACCGAAGCCACCCACCTGAGCGAGGAGTTGCCTCGGCCGAGCAGAACTTCGAGCAAGTCATTGCATGGCTAAGCCCAAATGCCGTTGGCATTTTGATTCCTCAAAACTTACTGAGTACACACTCATCGATTTATCACTTGATTCAATATCCAATGGTTCTCACACACACTCCTTTGTGTTTCTTCAATCCGAGCCACGCTCGTGCTTTACTTATTTTCTTATCGATCAATTATATCTCAAACTTGGAGTAACTTATACTCGTCGCGCACATGGAAAACTTAGTTCTAGGGCAGATAATCTGATAAATCAACTTTCAAGTTCATTTCAAATCTAACAATCGTAATACCATCAATATTTTTCTTTGAAACACACGATTTCAAAATCGTTGTTACCTTCCTGCTCCTTTAGTCTCATTCGAATTCGGCGTATCACTTAGTTGGATCGTGCACATATTTAAGGCATCCCCAAAATATATACATTTCAGCCAGGCCTCATGATAGTGAATCCAATTCCACATATTTGTTTCATCCTATCAATCCGAAAATCAATCGTACCGATGCTACCTCTAGAAGTAGGGATGTCTCGTCTAGCCGCTAGGCCATCTCTCCAGGCTAAAGTCAACGTCAATATTGGAATCACTGTTACCGAACACAAATATCAACACTAAAACCAATCCTAAGGTCAAACCAAAATTGATAATATGGGACTTTCTCACTACTAAAATACAACGATTTAGCGACGGCCCTATCCGTCGGAAATTCGTCGGTAATTCATATTACCGACGAATTTCTGACGGATACGGGCTGAAAAAATCCGTCGGGAATAACCTCGTCGCGAAAACTAGCTCGTCGCTAGTCCGCCGCTCTGCGACTAATTAGCGACGGATTTCCGTTGGCAAAATAAAAACTTTTAGCGACGGCAAGCCGACGGCTTCCCGTCAACTTCGACAGTTTAAATTTTTAATATATTCATACAATTTGCGACGGATAATACGTTGCTAAAACATCGTTAAACGCGTATCAGAGGGTTTTCGATACGCAAAATATGTCGCTAATCCATCACAAACCTCGTCGGATTAGCGGCGAGTTAGCGACGGATATTCCGTCGACCTTCTCCTGGAAATCTTTCATAATTCCAGGACCTTAGCGACGGATAATCCGTCGGGTTTTAGTCGCCCATGCATCGCTAACTGGGAATCCACCCGTTAGCGACGGATAGTCCGTCGGAAATTGGCCGCCAGTCCGTCGGTATCTGGAAATATTTGGAAAAAAAATAGCATAAAGCTGGGCATTCCCAATATACACAATCCCAATATACCAAACCCACAAATAATCGCAAGCAATTCCAATATACACAACACAAATATTCAATATTCAATAAAACAAATATCTCAAGCACAAATATACAAAACACACAAATATTCCAATATACAAAACACACAAACAATTCCAACACACAACTATCCCAAGCATTCAAATTGTTCACACAAAATACATAAATATTTAATATTTAAACACAAATATTCAATATTCAATAAAAAAAAATCGACTTTGGCCTCAGCAAAGACCGCAAGTCAGACGATGAATCCTCCCAGCCAGGGATCATAGTTGCGTTGAGGCATGTACTATTCTATCAGCCACTTTGCATACGAAGGCTCAATCTAGTTGAGGTCTTCTGTAGGGACAGGAGGGTCGGTCCCGATGCTACTACTCTCTGACGGTGGCTCCTCCTTAACTTCAACCTTGGAAGCAATCTCTTCCCTGATGGTCATCGGTTCTTCCTTGACCTCGACCTTTGGTAACACCTCCTCCTTAACAGTCACCGGCTCTTGTTTGACGACGGGGACTTCCTCCGTGTCGACCTCCAAGGGTTCCTTGCCTCGGCCCCTTCCTCGGCTAGCAGGACCACCTCTGGGAGTCTTGGGAGCCATCTCTCTGACAACAGAAAATTTTATATAGGCTAAAGAAATTTACTCAAATTATATAAAAAATAAGAAGTTTATCGAAATTTTCAGCCACTTATGATATCCACCTCGGGGAGTCTTGGAAGCCTTCTCCTCTCCACCACCATGGCTCTGGACCCATCTGCTCCTCCCTACTTCCCTTCTTCTTATTTGACTCTCTCAGCCACATATGATATCCAGCTCAAGTGTAGAGTCGCCGGCTGTGCTGGTTCCCCTCCTCTTCCTGCCCACTTCTTCTCCCTCGACTCTATACTTGAGCCATATGTGGCTGAGAGAGTCAAATAAGAAAAAGAAAAGTAGGAAGGAGCAGATGGGTCCAGAGCATGGATGGAAGAGAACTAGAAAGCACTGAACCTTCCTGTTGTGAGAACTGTGAAGAGTGAGAAAGGAGAGGGGGTCTTTGATTTTTGCGTTCATCATCATTAGAGGGAGCAGCACTGGAAAAGTTGTGACGTTGGTAGCATGAGAGAGTAAAAATTTGTTTCACAAGACTAACAGAATTACTATATAATCATGTACTCACCAATAACCGGATGTAACTGGAGTCGTTGGGCCTATCGTGCAGTAATTGGTGGATCCGCTGGTATAGGCCGGATGTACTTAGTATCTAGTGTATCAGATTAGTATCGGTTTATCGGTTTGGTATAGGACGTATCAGATTGGTATTGGTATTAACAAATTAGTATCATCCTATCCGATATGTACATGTATCGGCCGTATAGCTAGGATTCATATTGGCCTTATCGATTTGGTATCGGTCATATCCGATAGGTATCGGCCGTGTTGGATTAGTATAGATCATTTCGGATTAGTATCGTGAAAGGTTTAGTAACAACTGTACTTGGATTTCTCTCTTCTCGAGCTAGAATACCATTGCAAGAGAGTCACCAGATCGTGATTGGCCAGTTACATTAACATACATGCTTCCTTTTCCATCAGAAAAAGCGAGATTGAAAAGGAAGTATGTATGTTCTGTAACTGGCCAGCTACGCTCTCGTGACTCTCTTGCAATGGTAATCTAGCTCTAGAAGAGAGAAATCCAAGTACAGTTGTTACTAAATCTTCCACGATACTAATCCGAAATGGTCTATACTAATCCAACACGGCCGATACCTATCGGATATGACCAATACCAAATCGATAAGGCCAATACGAATCCCAGCTATACGGCCGATACATATCGGATAGGACGATACCAATTTGCTAAGACCAATACCAACCGATACGGCCCATACCAAAATGATAGATCGATACTAATCCGATACGGTCAATACTTATAAGTACCTACGGTCTAGGAGGTTGATCCGCTAGTACATCCATGTACGATCAACGAAGTAACGATCCATTTCAATTTGGATGTGAAAATATGTATCGTAAGACAAACTAAACATAATCAGTTCTATTTCACATGCTTAATTGCCAAGTATGGGAATGAATGGCTCATAACACAACCCAAAATTTATTCTAGCATACATTAGTGTGAATCATCTATGTTCTGTACATATGGTGTAGTATATGTTCTTATCGTATCTAGTATCTGAAGAATATAACAGAATCAAGATGAACTCACATAATATAATACTAAGACATCATCTACTACTATAAAAGATATAGTAATAGGTTGTCATTTCATCATTGCCGAGGGATGAGGGTCGAAGAACAGTCAACTTTATCTATGGCTACATAGTTTCTGCCTCGCCAGTCGAATGGCTGCAGGGTCTATCTCCTGATCACCATGTCGTAGTCCAATACAATCCAGAGATTGACACAGTACTAATTCATATATGTAGTCCAATACAAATAGTCTAATACAAAAACAACCCAATACAAATAGTCCAATACAAATAAGTACTAATAGCTAATGAGAACCATACAGCTCACGCAAACGCTCAGGGATACGATCACGCAACCACCTCGAATAAGTGGGATCGACGGTGGCAGAAGAGATGTAGTCCATTACAAGTGTTGCATGAATAGAACTCCCGGTCTCACTAGCTACCGGTGCCACTTCCTCCTTAACAGTAGGAGGAGCCACCTCAGCATTTAGTGTTTCCCTCAAACGACGTGCCGCTCCTCGGGTCATGGGTGCCATCTGGTAAGATCGATATTCACAAATAATATAATTGTAACATAAGCAAGCTAACTAAAGGAACCATCATGTCGTTTGAGTATATTTTCGAAAGCAGATAAAAGACAGAATATTCTATTTTTTGCCAAGTGTGAGAACGGATGGCTCAGAACACAACCCAAAATTCATTCTAGCATACATTAGAGTGAATCATCTATGTTCTGTACATATGGTGTAGTATATGTTCTTATCGTATCTAGTATCTGAAGAATGTAACAGAATCAAGATGAACTCACAAAATGTAATACTAAGACATCATCTACTACTATATAAGATATAGTGATAGGTTGTCAAATCATCATTACCGAGGGATGATGGTCGGAGGACATTCAACTTTATCTACGGCTACATAGTTTCTGTCTCGCCAGTCGAATGGCTGCAAGGACTATGTCGGAGGACAGTCAACTTTATTAATAGTTATTTGTTTTTCGATACCAAAAAATCCAATACTCCGATCCGAAACCACCGATATTACCGATACCCCTGATCCGATACTCATAGGAATGGTCCGATACCGATTCCGACTCCGATACCCCCCATCCCCCGATCCGATACTCATAGGATTGGTCCGATCCGAAACCACCTACACCCCCTTCCCCGATCCGATACACCGATCCGAAACCACCGATACTCATAGGAATGGTCTGATCGGTATCGGTATCGGCCGATACTTTAATAAATTATTAATATTAATAATTTATTAATACCTATTTATTTTTTGATAGCAAAAAATCTGATACTTCGATCCAAAACCACCGATATTACCGATACCCCCGATGCCGATACTCATAGGGATAGTCCGATATCGATACCGGGACATGCCAAACGGTATCAGTATCGGACTGTATCGGATCGGTATCGGTCAGTATCGGACAGTATCGGATCGGTATCGGTCAGTATCGGAGCGGGACATGCCAAACTGTACCGGTATCGGTCAGTATCGGTCCGATACCGATTCTGATTCCTATACCGATTCCGATGCCCCCTCCCCCGATCCGATACTCATAGGATTGGTCCGATCCGAAACCACCTATACCCCCTCCCCCGATCCGATACTCCGATTCAAAACCACCGATACTCATAGGAATGGTCCGATCCGAAACCACCGATACCACCCCACCCCCTCCCCTACCCCGCTGGATAGCAAACCCCCTCCCCCTCCCACACCCCCCCCGATAGCAAACCCCCACCCCACCCCCTCCCCTCCCTCCGACAACAAACACCCACCCCCCTCCCCCTCACCCCCGACAGCAAACCCTAAACCCTATCCCTGCCCCCCGTACCTAACAACATCCACCCCCCGCCCCCCTCCCTCCCACCATCACCGTCGTCCCCCGCGATGGCCGGCCCACCCCCCACCACCCGAAACCCTACCCCTATCCCGAAACCCTAAACCCTACCCTGTCCCCCACCCTCAATAACTTCCCTCTCCCCCCCGCCCCCACTCCCTACCCCCCACCACGCCGGCCCCAGCGACAGCCGACCCCCCACCAACCCGAAACCCTATATGTTATGCTAAACAGAGAGAGAGAGAAAGGGAGAGAGAGAGAGAGAGCATACCTGAGAGGAGATATATCCCGTCAGAGAGAGCTTCGCCGGAGAATGTGACCCGTCGGAGAGAGCCCGCCGGAGAGAGAGAGAGAGGGGGGAAGAGAGAGAGTCTTTTTGGGAGGAATGAAAATCCCCCCCCCCCCCCCCCCCCCGTCGGTTCAATTTAAGTTAGGTTACAGTATTTAGCGACAGATTACCAACGGATATATCCGTCGGTAGGTAGTCGCTAAATACCCACTAGTTTACCGACGGAACGTCCGTCGCTAGATAGACGCAAATTTAGCGCGCTATTTTTTTCAGATTTTGCCGCCACAATGTGCGACATATTAGCGACGGACATGAATCCGTCGCTAAAGTTTCGTCAAATGAGCGACGGATGTGCGACTGATTTTGACGCAAAAAAACTAAAAAAATTTATCCATTGCTTTCTGACGGTAGCCCGTCACAAGGTAGTCGCGAGACCGTCGCTATGTCCGACGGATACGATCCGTCGCTAATTGTCGGTCGCCAAATTGCTGTATTTTAGTAGTGTCTACCCAAGCTCGCATCACTCCGATTTCTAAACTTCGAGCATATATTCTCCTATTTGCACTTGAAATACTTAGTCCAAGGGGTCCCAATCGTTCAGCAAATCCATCCTACTGTAAGTTATGCTCAACCAATTTCTCAGTATATCAATATCGCACGTCCAAACTAGCAATTCGCATAGTCTATCTCTTCAAACATGTTCGCTATAATCTACCTATCCATTCAATCCAAGTCAAGTACACCATGGCATGATTTGTCACTAAACCATAATTCTCACACCATATTCTCTAAGTTGTTTAACAAAATCTACGCATTCGATCACAAAGTCGTCTAGCATAACAATATGCCACGCCCCAATCTTTCGTAAGTGTAACTCCTCCTCCCGGATTTTCAAAAAAATTGTTTTGTTTTAATTATTGTGTTTAAAAGAAATCTTTCGTCGAGACTTTGTGGATGATATTTGTCAAAAACTAGTTTAAATTAAATATTTTGAGATGTGCTAATCTTGTTCTAATAAAAGTATTTCATTAAAAAGATTATCGAATTATGAAAGACGTTTGTTTATTATTTTGAATTTTTATTACTTTATTTTATTTTAAATATCATGAATAGAAGTAAATTCTCTCTTTTTGAAAAGCGTAAAACGTTATTTTGCTATTATCTTTGTATAACAAAAACTAGTTAAAATCTAATGGTTTGAAAATTATAAATAGTTTAATAAAAACTATTTTCTTCAAATTTTATTACTAGAATTATAAAAGACGCTTCATTATTATTTTAGGCTTCCAAATGATTATGGTTTTGAGAATCATAAATATTTTGTAACAATAAAAAGATTTTTCTAGTTTATTTTAATATAAATAAGATTTTAAGATTAGTGAAAATATCATTTAAAAATTATTTTGATAATATCAAAATATTATTAAGATGATCAAATATTTGATTGTAATTTGATTCATGCAATTTTAAAATTATCTATTTAATAGACTAAATATTTTTAAAACAAATATCCTAATATTTAAGCTAGCCTTGGTTTTTTTTTTAAATCCTAATCCTGATAGAATTCTTCATAATGCCAATCTTATCTCTATAAATATTATACATCTCTCTCTCGCCTCTATAATTAATCTCGGCCCTGACATGCGCCTCCTCGAGATTCAATCAGACTCGTCCCTCTCCCCACCTCCTCCTCGGAGTCGACCACCTCCCTGTCCTCCTCACCCTCGTCATTGACGCCATCAACAACACCGAAACCCAGTCACCACCATCATCCCCTGAACCAACACCACCTCGTCCACATTTGGTATGGACACCACCATCACCATCTTCAGCACCACCGACTTCCCTTCTCCCCGGAATTCGCCACACCGATCACCCTATGTCAACCACTCCACCATCGGAGTAGCGTCGTTCCGGCCTTCCCGACACGGCCTCTTCCTAGATCCACGACACACACACCACCACGTACCTAGCCATCGCACCAAAACTCTGTCGCCTCGTTCGTACCATCTCCGGCGTGTCCTCGTGTGCCAGCAAGTCGTGCGCCTAGCCGCCGCCGTCGCGAGTCCGCTTCCCCGATCACTCCAACCACGAACCCTGATCTGTATCCCCATGCCGGTGAAGCCTCTCGTCCCCCACCAACTGGAGACGCTCCACCGTGTGGCGAGTCTCCGGCCATCCTTGGGCCGCACTCGTGCACGATCTCTCGGTCGAACTCCCTCCTTCTCGATCATCCCTCCAAATCCTCGTTCATCCGTTGTCTATGACTCGACCTCCGCCCGTGCTCAGCCCGCCCCTATCCCGACAGTCCCCGAACCTGAGCGTCGCTGCACGGAGGACAGATCTGCCGAGCTCCCCACAGCCGCATATGCGTTGGAGTAGCACTCTCCAGTTAGCCTCCACGCGCGCGGTCCGCGCTGGAGAGCCTCTCTCCTTCGTCTTCCTCTTCCACATTCTCCTTTTATTTCCTCTCAATGAAGTTCTCTCTCCCCTCTCTTCTTCTTTCACCACTCTTGTCCTCTTTATTTCTTTTGTTCTTTTTTGTTTTGTTTTACTTATGTGTTAAGAGTTACAGAAAATGAGGAAAGTGAAAAGTATGTTTTGATTTGTTTTTTATGTTTATTACGTATAGGTTGTACTATGTGTTAATATACTAATTATGATTATTATATATATGTATTATACTACTGTATAATAATATTGGTGGAGTATAAGTATTGGTATTATTACATTATTATAATATTTTATAGTATATATGTAAATGTATTATATTAACTATTAATATTATTGTTGTTATATTAATACTAATATAGTTATTTAAAATATTATTGTATTATTTTTTTATGGTATTTAAATATGGCTTTTCATCAAAAATATATTTGAAAAAAATTGAAGTTTTAGCCTTAAATGACTATAGATTTTTCAAAGTATTTGTTTAAAGATATTTTGCTAATAAAATATAGTTTCCAAAACATTATAGATAACTATTTATTATGCCAATTTCTTCAATATTATTATAATATTATTCTAAGATTATAGTTTTGACATAAAAATTATTTTCTTGACTTTCAAGTATTTGTTTAAAATATTTTGACGGGCAAATATAGTTCTCTAGTATTATAAATATTGTCTAAAGTTATATATTAATGGATTCTACTCAATAGCATTATAAATAAATATTTCTTAAAAAGAGTCAATACCTATTATGTTACAAATATTTTCCTATATATATAAATAAAATACTTGTGGGCTTTTAAATGGGCATAAATACATTCTAAGTTTTAAGATTGAGTCAATACCTTAAAAAGAGTCAACATCTATCATAAATCCTCGAGTCATTATTGACTGAGTCATTCGTTTCTTTACGATTTAAGTTTTCCTCGATTCAATATATCTACTCAATCATTTTTGTATTTCACACTTGTAGAAGCATAGAAAAGAACAGGAAAGTCCATGCGGCTCAGAACAGAGGGAGTCTCATGCGGTTCAAAGAATCTCGTAGAGCTTCATGCGGCTCAAAAGTCCTTCAGAGCTTCATGTGGCTCAAAAATCCCCAATAGCTCCATGCGGCTCGGGTAAAGGCCACGTGGCCCTATGCGGTTCGCCTCTACAGCTGGCCATCAAGCAGCGGCCTCATTTAATGCTCTGACGCAACACGACAGCTCTGACATAAAGGTGAATTGAAAGCTCAGACATAAAGCTGCAATGATGACTCTGACATAATGGCGCGCTCCTAGGGAAACGAAGGAAATGTTTATAGCTGGCACGATCCACCAATTCCGAAGCTTACTATGCGGCTACCTACTTTAATGCGGCTGCCACTCTCATGTGGCTGCCACCTTCATGCGACTGTCATCTCCGTGCGGCTGCCACCTTCATGCGACTGTCATCTTCATGCGGCTGCCACCCTCATGCGGTTGCCACCTTCATGCGTCTCAGTTGTAAGGACTTCCATGCGGCTCAGATTAAAGAATTTCCATGCGGCTCATTTGTAAGGACTTTCATGCGGCTCGGTTAAAGGCCACACTCATGCGGCTCAACGATGACAGTCCTCCACGTGGCTTGCAGCAGTTGGGACACGTGGCAGGAGTTGATCAAATCCCAACAATCTAGATTTATGGCAATCAATATAACAGGCAGTTGGGACACGTGGCAGGAGATTGACCAAGATTTATTCACTCGGATTTGCTGATATCCACAAATCATCACGATGCAGATTTGTCGCAATCAACATTAACTGTCCATATAGATTTGGTGCAATCAATATTAACTGCCCAAATTTGTTACAATCAACATTAACAGCCCGGATTGATTTCAAACAAACAAGATCAAGGCAAATCTTCACCAAATCCTTAACTACCCACTTTTCAAGGAGCAATCATTGTAAACCCTACTTATCATACCCCACTCCTATAAATAGCAAGGTTCTATTTCCTTGCAAGCAGGGACAGAGACACGCACAGAGGGAGCGGCGGCGCACAGAAGATTCTCCCCACATATCCCGAGAGCATTTCTTCATCAGAGCCAAGGCTACGTCCGATCGTCCAAGGAGTAAGGCAGAGTTGATAGCACTCTCCCGAGCCTCTACCGTCACCTCCAGAAAAAACTAAACAATTGTACTTAGATTGCTGTACCTAGGTTTTCATCCCCAGACTTTCTTTGTACGAGCAAATTTGTGTTGTTAAGTAAAAGTCCAGTCCTCCCATAAAACGGTTCTGTTCTTTTACAATCAATGGCAAACACGATGGCGACTCTGCTGGGACCAACTTCTCCACGGCTGAGGAGTTGGTGACGCAATCGAACGCAGCCAAACTTGGCTCCACTCAACAGATGCTAGTCGTCCGCTTCGACCAGTAGGCGTTCGAAGAAATGCTCTCCGACGGGAGCGCTGGCCCGGTCCAGAAGCGAGCCCGCACGAAGAAGGCTCGCAGGGAGTGGAGGCCCAAATCATTTGCTCCTTTCCAAGCTCTGGAGAAAATACTCCCTGCTACCCAAAATGAAGGGGAAGACTCTCGTGCGGCCCCATTTCAGACCATAGAGGACTCTGCTGTCCTCAAGTCCGGCAGAGGAAAACACTACGATACTGGACTTGCAGGGGCAAAGAGGAACTCTGTGCGGTCCAAGAAGAAGCCGCATAAGGGCTCCAGCCACATGAAGACTCATGCGGCCACAAAAGCCAGCCGCATGCAGAAGGCTCATACGGCCAAAACTTCCAGCCGCATGAAGGAGGCTCATGCGGCCACGACTGTCAGCCGCATGCAGACAGCTTATGTGGCCACCGCTTCTAGTCGCATACAGAAGGTTCATGCGACCACATATGCCAGCCGCATGCAAACAGCCTGTACGACCACCAATCCCAGCCACACATTATCTGCTCCATGCGGCTCACGGTCAGTCTTTGACCGCCTCTTATGCGTTCCTGACCTTAGAGGCTCTCAGGAGGTTGTGCCAAACTCTGTGACGCACCACTTGGACTCTTCCTACTATGTACTCTCGGGTGCTAGAGGGAAGAAGTCTAGGACAGCACGGGTTCGTCGAGCTCAGTCAGCTGTCCCAACTTCTGACTATCAGGGCGTCCCGCTGACTATTATGCGGGCCCCTGATGGAAAGTTGTATAAAACTATCCGTGTCCAGCCCCCGGCGGCCAACGAACGGGATAGTTATCAAGAATCTCCCAACAATGTCAGGGGCAAGTACTCGTACTACCCCCACATCAGGGAGCATGCAGGATGCCAACACACTCATGTGCTCAGGACTCCCGGGCCCATAAAATGAATGACTTGCACAACGTGATTCTTCACAAATGCAAGGAAAGAGACAAAAACTTGGTGTGCAGAGAATCCTTCCGTGGACATCACTGCACTCAAGTCATTGTCAACTGCTGCTGCAGCAAGACGGCCACACAAGAGGACCGACGATCCGTCTTCCAACGACTGCAACAACCAAAGGACGAAGCGCTTCTCGTCTCCTCCTGTAATTCTACTCAGAAGATCCCTGGCGGCGGGAAAGGGAAGAAAACAAATGTCTCCAGCCCGAAAATCTCAACCAAGAACTCTCTTCTGAGCGGTTGTCCACGACCGTTACAGGAGGAGTTTTCTAAGGTACTCGCTCAAAGACGAAATCTGCCACACATGGAGGTTCGTCGTCCATATCTCTAGGAGGCACTGGAGCCGGGGGTAGCACTTCTTCGAACATCCACGACAATCCGATGTTCCAAGAAGATAATCCAGGAGAAACGATCCCCCCAACAGACGCAGCAGGTTTCGACATCCCCGAGTACGTCCACAACTCTCAAGACGAGGCAAGCTCTGAAGTTGGGGGTACCACTCCTTCTGAGTCCGAACCAGAGGAGAACATTCCCACATACCCTTACGACTTCTCTGTACAAGGGTATGACTCAGAGGGTACGTCCTCCACCGGTCCTTCCATCTCTCCTTATCAGTATTCATGACAGACAGCAACCAAGATGGTCCCAGTGATCGCCAACGCATCGACACCCTGGAGGCCATACTACATACCTTGGTCAAGTCCGTGGACAAGATTAAAGCGGCCCTTCCAACTCTGCAAGGAAGGACGCCTGGCCAAACAAGCTTGGGTCCCGCGGTCAATACGGACTCAAACTCAACTGCGCCAAACTCGGGCAACAATCCTCCTACGATGACGGCTCCCACCGCTGCAGACGAGGCCAGAGAGGCAAGACGAGAGGTTCAGAAGCTCCGAGCCATGTTCTACGCCCGAAAAACTTGCCAGGACCTCAGGATATGACAACCGTATCCGGCTGCATGGAGAGATGTTCCCTTCCCACCAAGATATAAACCATTCAACATCAATCCATATGATGGAAAGACATCTGCAAGCAGATACATCACCTACTTCGAAGTCACAACCGACCATCTGCCTCATGACGATGCCATCCTTACGTGGTTGTTCATCGGAGCATTGGAAGGGGTCGCCTTCGACTGGTACCGCAACTTGCCGGACAACTGCATCCATTCCTTCGTCGGCTTCAAAAGTATGTTCCTGGAAAGGTTCTATAAAGTAGGATAAGATGTGACAATGTCTACACTCTTGGACGTTGTTCAAGGTGAGAAGGAATTGACGAGGAACTATATTGAGTGATTTCACCAAACCGCGATGAAGTTGCCTTCCGGTAACCCTGATTCCTCTCTGATTAAAATTTGCCAAAAGAGGCTGCTCCCCATAATCAGCCTCTGGATGGGCGAGAGTCAATTCAAGGACTGGAAGACGTTCATCATCAGTGCCACTGGCACAGAAGACAAGTTGAAGAAAGCCCGCCAATTGGGACTACACATTTTGGAGGGAGAGGACAAGGATAAACGCCCTAATGCCAACAACAACAACGGTAGTAATTCCTCCAACAACCGAGACAACAAGGGCAAGCAGGCTATGGTGGCCGACACAGTCCCGAAGCTTGAATCGAAACCGGCAGAAAAGTAGTGGCCTCAGATGACCTACTCCTTCGAGGACGGCCATGTCAAGCCCATCTTGGACATGCTCTTACATGAAGGTCGAATTCAGCTCCCTCCTCTAAGGCGTGAACCTCGTCCTGCAGAGATGGAGAGCCCCAAGTACTGCCACTACATCACTATGTCCACCATGCCACGCAAGACTGCTTCCAACTGAAGCGATACATCCAGCACCTCATCGATTCTAAGGCCTTGGCCATTGATTTCGAAGAGGTGACCGTGGCAGCCAACATGGTGTTAGTACAATTCGGCAGCTTTCCTCCGACAAAGACTCAAGATGGAGTAGTACCCGTCCCCAGAGCAAAGATGGAGGTCGCTAACCTTCCACCTCCCCGAGACCAGGCTGCTGGTCTAGTGCCCCTTACCACATCACGAGAGGAGGTCATGTGGGTCCATCCGGACTTAGTACCTGAAATGACTCAGTCCGTACCACCCTCCACCAGTAAGAAGAAGAGTAGGAAAGTCAAATCATATCGCACAATCTCGGCAGAGGTCGAAGAAGCTACGGCTGTTGTTACCCGATCCGGTGCACAAACTCAACCTCCACCGGGTAACTCAGCTGAAGATCATCAGCCGACGGCTGCTGATGCTCCCGGACCTTCTCAGCCTTCGACGACCGACAAGTGTAGGCCGAAGGAGACTCGCTTTGACAAGCCGCTCCGAAAAAAGGCGCCTTACGGGCTGGAGAGGCCTTAAAACTTTGACATCTTGGCACAATTGGCCAACACACCGGCCAAGTTGTCATTATACGAGCTCCTGAGACTCTCCAAAGATGTTTGCGTCACACTGAGCGAGGCACTCCAGAATGCCAACGCATATCTGGCTCAGTCCAATCTCACTGGGGAAAGCTCGCCTACAGATTTCCAGAACAGCGCTGGCACAGGTGCAATGCCCAACATTGTCTTCACTTCGCAGGATATGCTTATCAAGACAAACCTGCACGATCGCCCTCTGTATTATACTGGATACGTTGGCGACATCAAGGAGGATCGAATGCATATTGATCCCAGTTCTTCCATAAGCATCATCCCAAAGAGCCTGCTACACCATCTGGGCATCCCAAAGCATCGCCTGATGCCGACAAGCACAGCCATTAGTGGTTTTAATTCAGGCAGAAGCTATCTGTTTTCCATTAATTGTAAAAGTACAGAACAATTATCGGAGGACTGAACTTAGACTCACAATACAAACTCGCTCGTACAAAGAAAGCCTAGGGACGAAAACCTAGGTACAGCAGTCTAAGTACGATTGTTTATTTTAGATTCTGGGGGGTGACGATAGAGGCTCGGGAAAGCGACGGCCGCTCTGCCTTACTCCTTGGACGATCGGTACGTAGCCTTGACTCGGGGAAGATCTGCTTGGTCGTTGACGAAGAAATGCCTTCTTGCTCTCTATCTGATTGCTCTCCTGGCTTCTCTCTCTCTGTGTATATTCTCTCTCTGACTATAGGGGAAGTCTCTCTGTGTATACGTATTCTTTTCTGGTTTTTTTTATATATCTCTCTATATTACAAGGGAATGACACCTTGCTATTTATAATAGTGGGATGTGATCACTAGGGTTGCCAATGATTAGCTCTTGGAGATGGCGACGGCCTGGAGATTGATCAATCCAGGCTGTTCGTTTCTGATTGTGACGAATCAGAACCATTAAGGGTAGATTACACCAAATCTCCATTAGCAATTAATGCTGATTGGCATAAATCTTTCTTATAATGATTCTCTAATATCTGCGAATAAATCAAATTTATTCTCCTGCCACGTGCCCCAGATCATTGGGATTCGACCCGATCTTGGATTGCCATAAATCTGGGAGATTGATCGGCTGAGGACACGTGTCCTGAGAGCCAATGGTGAGACTGGAACCGCATGCAGATTGGGTCGCATGAGATTTGGGCCGCATGAATTTTGGGCCGCATAAGACTTGGGACACGTGTCAGGACTGTCTGGGCAGTGGCCCCCTCCTTCAGACTTCTGAACCATATGATGAGCCGCATGAACCGCATAATGGTGTGTCTGCTTGAGCCGCATGGGCATGATCTTCTTGAGCCGCATAGGGATGATTCCACTCGAGCCGCATGGGACAGCTTTACTCTGAACCGCTTGGGAAGTCTTCACATCGAGCCGCATAAGCACACCCACGTGGCAGGGCCACATGGCATTTTGTTGCTCTCGGGGGATCGTGTCAGAGATTTCTTTCTCTTCCCTAGAGATTCATCATCATGACAGAGTCATAATTACCTGCTTTGGTGTCAGGTCTGTCAACTTTTCAGAGGGGTCAGCCGTCAAAGCAATTAATGCAGCATGGATCGGAGGGGAGCACTGTCACGCCACATGTCTTCTGAGCCGCATGGAATACCTCTGGCCGCATAGCTCCTTATGCCGCATGACTCCCTGAGCCGCATGTGTTTTCTGAGCCGCATAGGTCTTTCTTGGCCGCATGAGTCAATTTCTTTAGTATTTTCCATGCTTCTATAGGACCCCCTTCAAAGTTTTCAATTTATAAAATTGAAATACTTTGAACAAGAAGCATGGCTGTATTGGCCGCATATACAATCCTGACCGCATAAGAGTTCTAGCCGCATGAATTATGCAGTCGCATAGGTGATTCAGCCACAGGAGACTTTCAACCGCATGGCCTCTAGCCACGTCATCATTTGCCACGTATGGCAATCTTTAGCACTTAAGTGTTGTCGATCTTTAAAGGGCACTTTTTGGTGCGGGATCCGAGGAGCTTAGCCTTCATTTTCGGCGGCTTATTTTGATAACCGAAGGGTCGGTTTATGTGTATGCACGAGAATCGAAATGCTCCATCTCTGTTTATAAATACGGGTAACTTTAGCCGGAGGGACTTCTTTACCTTCTCTTTCGTTCACTCTTTTTCCTGTCTTCTCCTTCCGATCTTCATTGTCGAAGCAATGGCTCCTAAGTCTTCTAAAGCCATTTCCACCGCCGCGAAGGGTAAGAGGGTGACGTCCTCGTCAGCCGTCGAACCTGATGCACCCGAAGTGCCCTCTGACGTTCGTCCTGCTTTTGAGGGTAAGGGTCGCTTTTAGATCTTTAGTACTCATGGCTCTGTTGCATATTTATGCACAAGCCCCTTCTCCAATCTTGATGGCAGAGCCGCATATGCTGTGTGAGCCGCATATGCTGTGTGAGCCGCATATGCTGTGTGAGCCGCATGACTGTTTCATGCCCGAGCCGTATAGATAAAGCCCCATGTTTGAATCGCAGAAGACGGATCTAAACTACATACAATCTCCTCTGAACGGATCCGCCTATGTGTTTTAACAGGCTGAACCGCATAGCACTTTGTGCCGCATGAATTCTTCTGTTTAAAAATGTATTTACTCGTCCAACCCGCATAAGCTATCGAGCTAGAGTCATATGGAATTCGCATCTGAGTTAGGCCGCATGTGACTGTATTGACTCGAACCTCATATGCTTCCCCAAAACTACATTTCTTGGGACCCAACTGGATTGGAGCCGCATAAGTTGGGACCCCACTGGACTGGAGCCGCATAAGACCTTATTGACCTGAACGGCATAGGCTCGTGAGAGCTTCTTTATTCAGTAAATTTTTATTTTAGCCTTCTTTAATCCTGTTTCTTCTTTTGTCCTTTCTTCAGAGAATCTTCCAACCAACCCAGCAGGAGAGCTCCTTGTGGGTCCAGCTCGGTGCGCCGTGGGCGTGCAACTTGATGACTTAATCCGTCGTATAGTGGATCAGCTTCCCACTAATGAGCCTAGGGATAGGGTGGCTGCTATCAACAAACAACCTTTCAGCTTTCTTTGTTCCATGATGAATTTGGGACAGTTGGATGGAGAATATCTGAAATCGGCCTTTCTTTTCGGGGATGCCTTTTCCATAAAGAACTCCCGATTGCTGGATGTCTCAGAGCACTAGGATTTTTCTGTCGACGGGGTAGAGATTCATATTCCCGAGATGGAGCGATATTATCCTCTCTCGTGGTTTAACATGGTGCCGCTGAACAGGACGATGGTGAGCTCTTTGACTCCTACCCAACAGGGAATGTTTGTGGGCAAAATTCACCACAACGGACGCACGGGTTTAATATGTGCGGGCAAGGACTCCGTGAGTCGGACTGTGATAGGGCTGCTCCCGGGTACTTTTGTGAACACAACCGGCCATAATTTTTCCTTCACCCTAGCTGATACTTTTCTGAATCAGCTTGCTCGCAAGGGGCCTTATCCCATAGGCAGGTTGTCACTGCTGAATTGGATTAACCTTATTCCCACATGGACTAATCTTACCTCCTGGATTCTGAGGACGTACGGGGACTTCCTTCAGGAAATTGATCTTTACTACGCCGTCAGGGGTACCTGCTACGGATTGCCCATTAATAAGCCCTTGTTTATGGCTCTATTGGAGTTGTATAACCGGCGTACTAGGACTTTCTTTACCCCCGGAGGAGAATTGGGGCTTGCTCTTCACGAAATGAACACTGTATCCAGATTGCCGTGGGAAGACGAAGCTTTTGAAGTATACACGCCAACAAACGAAGAGCTCGGGGATTTGGATCAGCGGTTTCCTGGCTTCGTCGCCGTGTACCAAGAACTGTTGTGTCATCATAGCGTCTGCCATCAGATGGCTATTAAGAAGATAAATAGTTCAGAAGGGAACGCCCCTCATACCAGGGACTGGATTTTGTATCTTTTTAAGTTGCGTCCTTCTGGTCACGTTTCGTCTCGAGCTCCCCAAACCTCAGAGGAGGTTAAGGATATGATGTCGAAGGTTAAGAAATCGAAGTCTACTCGTGACCGGTTTGGGAGTAGCACTGACTCCCTCAGTTATTTCCACTATGGTACCCGGGAGATGTCTAATAAAGCGATCTTGGCTGGGTTTTTGATGGTGTGGCTACGCAACTGTATAGTCTCGGGCGGCACGGATTCTATAGAAAGGATCAGCCGCCATTTCATTCTTCCTGCTGTAAAATTGGTCTTCAAAGTGAGGCTGGCGCTTCTCCCGGCCATGGTGTGTATCATACACCACGGCCTTCGTGCCTTTACATCCAAAGTTATTGCTCGTGATGTGTCGACGGACTTTAACCGGATAGAACTACCATACCACTACCTCATGGGGGTATACTTGGAGCCTTATCTGCCCAGTAGATTTTCCCGATGAAAACATCTCTGTTGATGATGCCTTCATTTTCTGATATCGTCATCAGCCTTGGGAATATGATACCATGTCGGCCTGTCGGAGGGCATTGGCGAGAATTGACGAGCTCGAATTCTTCGTATCTCTCCCTGAGTTCACCCCTGGAGAAGTGAGGAGGGTACACGTTGACGGCGTTGATCCTCCCCAACTTTTAACTGAGAAGATGCTTCTTTGGTTACGCAACATCCGTCCCGCGCACCTGGTGTATCATTACCGGAATAGGGTATACTTGGAGCCTTATCTGCCCAGTAGATTTTCCCGTCAATTTGGGTATAGTCAATTGTTCCTGGATTGCCCTAGCACTTGCTTGAGCTTTGAGGGCAGTATACTTGATGGCATTCGGGCTTGGCATTATTATAATACGACCCATACCCGAGCCAGCTTCTCACTCCCTGACGCCAAGGTGGAGGGTGATATTTTGTATATAGCGGCTCTTTATCATGTTGCAGCGAGCAAACCTCCTGTTGGTTTTGATACGAATACTAGCTTCATTGTAGGCACCAATTTGGCCGAGAATCCAGAAGGGTCCAAGAAGAGGAAAAAAAAGGCGAATAGAGTTCCTGTGTCAGACTCAGAGTCCAATAGGGCGGATGAGGGGGACGACGAACAGGACACTGATGACTTGTCCCATTCTTCGGGTGAGGAGGTTGGGACTCAACCTTCAGTCGTGCAGGCTGAAAGGGCCGTGGGTCAATCGTCTAGTCTGTCTGACGAGGTGGTGAAGGATCAACCATCTGCGATACCCGGCCCCTCGCGTAAATGGAGCAGGCGCGTGACTACCACTGACGACCGAACTTATTCTATGAAGCACGCTACAGTAAGACGTTGCAGGCTGCTTATTGATGATGTGGAGGATGTTCCTGAGGTGACTTGGGCTTCAGCTGCTTCCTTTCTTCTTCTTTTATGTTGTGACCTAATTATTTGTTTCTTCTGCTCTTTATAGGCGTCGGACGAGCTCGCCCCTCAGGACCCGATTACGGAGGCTAATCCAGTCCTGTCTCATTTAGTCAGTAGGGTGTGCACCGCTATCATTGCTGCTGGGGTGCTTCCGGTTGCGACCGAGGATTCTTGCCCTGCTGGAACCTCAACCCAGGGGGATGGGAGCTTTACTGCGCCCGTTCCTGAAACATCTGAGCCCCCTCATGATGGCTTTATGGGTGGGGAAACTATGCCGATGGTGAACGAGCCGTCGCCCCCACGCTCTTCCCCTGGTAATGCAAATTGAACTATAATTCGCGAATCAGCATACGTGTTCCTGTCATTCTTCAAATTCTTCTTCTAATGGTTGTTTGGATGTTCAGATCCCAACCCGTCATTGCCAGTGACTGATATTGCTGGATCACACCCTACCGGAGAGGGCCTGACGGAATCTCCGTGTGTCGAGGGTCCTTCGTCTGGGTCGAGCTTGGGGCCTCAGGCAGCGGTACTGCCGGGACAAGGGACGATACCCCCTGTGTCCTCCCTTGCGAATGTGATTTCGGGGGTCAACCTTTCCTCCCTGCCGAGCATCCACGCTATTCGGGCGGCGGAAGAGGAGTTAGCCGTCATTCAAGCCTCTTTTCGTACGGAATTTACTTCTTTGGTGGCGGGTGCGGTAACTTCTAAAACTGCCCCTCTGGTACCATCTGCCACTCTCCCTCTGACGCCGTCATCCATAGAAGTCTTGGATGATGCGTTACAGGACATAGTTGCTAGTTTCCATCATCATCTGAAGAGGGCGATCGAAGCAGCGGTGGAAAGGGGGACTCCCTTTACTCTGGCCCGTCGATGTGCTGGCGGCCAGATTAATACCCTTAAAGCACTCCCTGGGGTAGAGGAACTGGCTGTGCTCTTGGAGCCTAAGCTATTAGAGGCTGACCGTCTCGTTGCCCAGTTTTGCTCGTTGCAACAGACTGATTTACCTGCAGCCATAAATCGAGAACGCAACTTCATCACTACCGTGGTGGAGAAGGTGATGGCTGCCCGGGAATCACTCAAACCGGCTATATTACAGGACTGTCAGAATCTGACTCAGTTGCACGACCAGTGGAGCCGTCGGACTGAAAATTATACGACTCGGGAAGCGGATGCTTCTCGTGGGGTGGCCGATGTTCGGGAACAGATCCTCGAGCTCCAGAGAAAACTGGCTTTCCTGGAGTCAGAGCTTGAGGCCACTCGTGTTGAGAAAGAGATTGCTATTCAGGAGGCTGGCAAGTATAGTAGGGCTTCTGCTAATCTAGAGCTTGCCCTAAAGAAGGTGGAGGACAACTGGCAGGCTTATTCATATTTGAATGACGCAGAGCAGCTATCCCAAGAGGCCGAGCGTCGAGCTAAGCAAAGGCTTGATCGGGGGACTGCTTTGGTAAAGGACCGTCTTTTGGAGTTGTGCAATGCCGAGCTATAATCGGCCTCTTGTTTTGTCCCCGTTTTCCCCTTCTTCTTCTTTTTTTTGAAAGGGACGTGGTCCCGAAATATGTAGTACTTCTTTTCTTCCTTCAAATGAAGAGTATTTTCCATTCTACCCTTTATTTGTATTGCCTGTTGTGCCTGTGATATTGTGGTGATGTTCTTCCCCACATAGGGGATATATTTGTGGACCTGTTACCCATGGCGTACCTTGGTTTTAGGTAGAAATAACAAGTTTCGGTCAGGATACCTAAAGCAGCCATAGCAAAGTGGTCATAGGTGCTCTTGGTATTGAGAAAAGAATTGCCGTAGAGCAGCTGGGCTCCTGGGGCATGATGAGGTGATAGGTTTGTGTTAAGAAATTTAGCTGATACGGGTAACAGGATGAAAGAGAACTGACATACTTGCTCAGAGGTAACGAGGACATGGTAAGTAGAAAAGTTTTTTGAACGTAGAGTCTTCCTACTCAGAGGTAATGAGTACATGGCAGGAGCGAACTCGACGGAGGGTATTGGTGGTCAGCAGAGGACATTTGTGGTCAACAGAGGACATTTGTGGTCAATAGAGGACATTTGTGGCCCATTACCCTTGGCATACTCCGGTTGTGGGTACAGGTAATAGGTCGAAAGGGGATCATCATACTTACTTAGAGGTAATGAGGACATGGCAAGTATGAAGGTTTCTTCGACGGAGCCTTCCCATTCAGAGGCAATGAGGACATGACAGGAGTGGGCTCAATGAAGGAGGGTACGTAGAATAACTCAGAGGTAATGAGGACATAGAAATTCTATGTAGGGGTGATTTGTTTTTGGCGGAAATGGGACGACTCAGAGGTGATGAGGACATGGTCGTCTTGGAAATTTGTGGATCCGTTACCTTTGTTGTGCACTGGGAGTGCAGGTATTAGATCATGAGGGAGGATCTCTTGTAGGAAGAAAGTTCAGCGGTATGATTATACATGACTTTCTTTCAAAAGAGCGACCGGGATGTAAGTTCAGGGGTACCGATGGGCACATAACTCGACAATCCATGAATGTTGGAATCAAAGTGTAAGTTCAGAGGTACCAGCAGGTACATGACTTAAGAATTTGGGATATGAGCTCAGCGGTACAAGAGGGTACGTGACTCGATAAGTTGGAAAATTAGGGGGTTGAGTTCAGTGGTACCAGCGGGCACATAACTCGACAATCCATGAATGTTGGAATCAAAGTGTAAGTTCAGAGGTACCAGCAGGTACATGACTTGGGAATTTGGGATATGAGTTCAGCGGTACAAGAGGGTACGTGACTCGATAAGTTGGAAAATTAGGGGGTTGAGTTCAGTGGTACCAGCAGGCACATAACTCGAAACTCTGGAAAATATTGTTTAAACATAGTATTTCTTCAGAAACTTGCCGTTGACGGGCAACATGAGCAAGTCTCCGTTCTGCTTGGCGAGGCGGTAAGCACCATTGGAGAACACGGCCTCGATGATAAATGGGCCTTCCCATTTTGGCTGGAACTTGCCGGTGGTCTTGTGAGTCATGACCATTGGCCTCCTCACTGCCAAAACAAGATCGCCCACTTAGAATGTTCTGACTTTGACCTTTTTGTTGAAGGCTCTGAGATGTGTGCTTGGTATAATTCGATCCTTTGCTGAGCTAGGAGGCGTTTTTCATCTAAGGCCACTAACTCTTGTAGTCGACGTCGGTAGTTATCATCCGTTGTCAATTGATAAGTGAGGGCGACTCGGAGTGAGGGAATCTGAGTCTCTAATGGGAGAACTGCCTCACTTCCGTACACCAGAGAGAATGGTATATTCCCGGTGGCTGTTCTAACCGTGGTGCGATAAGCCCATAAGCACTCGCCGAGCTTCTCGTTCCAGTCGCGTTTGTTGGAGGAGATAAATTTCTTGAGAAGTTTGATGATTGTTTTGTTGAATGCCTCTGCTAACCCGTTTGCTGCCGGGTTGTATGGTGTCGAAGCGACATTCTGAATGCGGTGTTTGTCGCAGAATCGGTAGAATGCGTGGCTTATAAACTGCGGACCATTATCATGGATGATCCTTCGGGGCAGTCCAAAGCGGTAGATGACGTGGTGCTTCAGGAAGCTGATTACGTTCGAAGTCTTGACTTCGGCGAGTGGGACAGCTTCTGCCCACTTTGAGAAGTAATCAGTGATCGCAAGTATGAAGCGATGTCCTCGGGAGGAAGGTGGGGTGATTGGACCAACGATATCCATTCCCCATGCTTCGAATGGCCAGGACGCCACTGTCGGATGTAGAAATTCGGATGGTTGGTGAATGAAGTCTGCGTGGACTTGGCAGGCCTTGCATTTTCGGGCATAATCTATTGCATCAGCCACCATCGTGGGCCAGTAGTAGCCCATCCGGCGAAGGCGATCTTGCAGCTTAGGGCCAGGCTGATGGGCCCCGCAGACACCGTCATGAGCCTCTCGCACGGCTTCTTTGGCTTCTGCGTTCGACAAGCACCGAAGTAGTAATCCGTCGTAGGAGCGGCGATACAGCATTTTCGTCTCTGTATCGTAGAAGAATCTGAGAGAACGCCGTCTGATAGAAGTAGCCTCCTTTGGGTTCTCGGGCAGGATGTCATAGACCACAAAGTCTATGAATGGTTGTCTCCAGTCTGGCGCTTCGTCGATCATCTGAGCAGAATAACTCACCATGGCTTGAACGTTGTTCTTGGGGCAGACCAGCTCATGGCCGATTACATCGACCGAATGATGAGAGTGGTTTGGCACTGCTAGGGAAGCAGCCAGGCCTGCTAGGGCATCAGCTTCAATATTTTGGAGTCTGGGGACGTGTTCGATGAAGAATCCCTCGAATGATGAGATAATATTGATCGCTATTTGGTGGTAGGGGATCATGTCTTCATGGCGGACTTCGTACGTCCCCCGAAACTGGTTGACGATTAATTGCGAATCGCCGTATGCTTCAAGGTATTCTACCCCCAGTTCTCTTGCGAGTTGGAGGCCAATGACCAAAGCGTTGTACTCGGCCACATTGTTAGAGCAGGGTTCCGTGAGAGAGTAGGCGCAATTGATCACTAGCCCGGTAGGAGAGACCAATACTACTCCGACTCTGACGACGATGTTTTCCTTGGGTCCGGTTCTTGAAGCGCCATCGAAGAACATCCGCCATATGTTATCGTGGGTGGTTGTATTTGAATCGGCGACCTCATCTGGGATTTCTTCGTATATTCTGGATGATTCCGATCCTGGATGGGCCGCCAAAAAGTCTGCCAGGGCTTGACCTTTGACAGCCTTCTGCGGGACGAAGATCATATGATAGGGGACAGCAATATCGCCCATGTAGCGAGGCGGGAGCTGAGTACCCCTGGTTTGGTCATGAGGACCCTGAGAGGGTTGATTCATGAGATCACATGTATGGTTTGCCCCGTGACATAGTGCCGCGTCTTTTGAATGGCGAATACCAGGGCGAGGCATTCTTTCTCCACAGCGGTGTATCGGTGTTCGGGCCCGACCATCATTCGGCTGAGATAGTAAATGGCCTGCTCGTGGCCTGCGTCGTTGTTTTGTGACAGCAGGACACCGAGGGAGTGTTCCATTGCTCGTACATAGAGCAGGAATGGTTTTCCAGGGACCGGGGCCACCAGGACTGGAGGATTTGATAAATATTCTTTGATGTCATCGAAAGCGCACTGGCATTCCTCGTCCCATACGAATAAGACTCCCTTCTTCATGAGGTGGGTGAACGGTCGGCATCGCCCGGCGAGGTTGGAAATGAACCTTCTGATATAAGCTAGCCTCCCTTGGAGGCCTCTAAGTTCACGAAGATTTCTCGGGGGACCCATCTCTATGATTGCCCTCGTTTTCTCGGGGTCTACATGGATACCCCGTGCAGTGATGATGAAGCCCAAGAACTTCCCGCTGGATACGCCCAAAAACGATTTCGTAGGGTTCATCTTCAGATTGTGGGCTCGTATTAAGTTGAACACCGTTCTCAGGTCTTGCAGATGATCTTCCTTACGACGACTCTTGACGGCGATGTCGTCGACATAGCATTCCACTGTCTTGCGCAAATGTTCTCTGAAAATGATACTCATGGCTCGCTGATATATAGCGCCAGCATTCTTTAGACCGAATGGCATGACTGTGTAGCAGTATATGCCAATCGGGGTTCGGAATGAGGTGTGCTTTTCGTCGTCGGGAGACATCTTGATTTGATTGTACCCTGAGAATCCATCCATGAATGACATACGTTCAAAGCCGCATGTATTGTCGATCATGATGTCTATGATAGGAAGGGAAAATTCATCTTTGGGGCATGCCTCATTCAGGTTGCGGAAGTCGATGCAGATTCGAATCTTCCCATTCTTCTTGAAGACGGGTACTATATTGGCGACCCAATCAGGATGTTGCTCTTCACGAATGAAGCCGCTGGCTATTAGCTTGTTGACTTCGGCTTCGATCGCGTCCATGACGCCTGGGCGGAAACATTGTTGTTGCTGCTTGACTGGCTTTGCATCTGGCCGTATATTGAGTTTGTGGAGAGCGATGTCAGGATTTAACCCCGGCATGTCTTCATAGCTCCAGGCGAATACATCAATGTATTCTCTGACAAGTTCTAACAGCGACTCTCGTTCTTCGTCAGTTAGGCTTTTACTGATAAAGATCGATTTTGGAGAAGATTCGCTGCCGAGATCCACTTGTATGACCTCATCTTCAGTAGGAGGTTCTCTCAGTTCGAACCGCTTTTCCCATTGTGCGTCTAATTGCTGGGCCCATGGCTCTAGCTCAAGGATTTTGGGGATGTCTTCATCTTCCTCGTAAGCGTCGGTGAATGCCATGTTGACTGACATGACTTGTCTGAACACATCTCCGATGCTGGTATCTGAGTCGGAAGTCGGTGATCCGGTTGAATGTCACTGCCAGTCGCATTCTTCATCTGAGCTTTCAGGGGTCGTAGTAGGCGTTACATACCCTAAATCGCATCGGGTTTTGTTATAGTAGTTCCGTGGTTTGCCCGTCGGGGCTGGCGTCTTCAAAGGTAATCGTCGTCCAGTGTCGTAGTTAAGTCCTGGCGTTGTCTCTAGATCATACCCCTGTTTCTGCATGAGATATTTGGATTGAGGGCTGTAGAGATACAGAGGCAGTCTTCCAGCATCTGACCCGAAGTTGACTTCTTCTATGGCGAGGGGATACGGGTTGTTCGTCCGGCCGAAGATGATTGGGTGGTCCCCTCCCTCGATTATTCGGTAAGCGTCTTCTACTGGAGTAAGTTGGATAGCGGTGTACACATTTGTCACCTGTGTATGTAGGTGAGTGCCTATACCGTGTTCCATAGCATACATTGTACATAGCTTATTGAGCTCGTTGTAGTTCAAAGATAACCCTTTATTGATGAAGTAAGGTATCTTTTCTAGAGGGATTACATCATCTATGGAGGGAGCGTCAGTGTGGGCAGCCACATACTTGGCTAGCTCTGGTTCCTCTTCGGCTACCTCCTGTGTGAATGAAGATTGAGAGGGCGTCCTAGTCAGCTTGATCTTCAGAGGTTCAACTGACGGAGCGGAGCGTGGGGTTGTCGGTAGACAAGCAACCCCCAGTCTGGCACTTGATGTGGTGCGAGGGGTAGCTGGTTCGCTTGAAGTGTCAGACCTCGCATCGGGGTGACGACCTTTCTTAGGCAGGCATATCGTCAGAGGTCTATCGGAGGAATTAAGCTTCTCTGTTTGGGATTGACCGACTCTCGGCAATCTGATGGTAAGTGGCCCTGTCGTGGGTCTCGGTACCTGGTCGGACCTTGGCAGCCGGATTCTCAACTGCTCTTCCTGTGCCGAGAGGCTGATCGCGTCCTTACGCAGCATGGCCGTAAGGGGTGCGGAATTGCCTGGTTTGCGAGCCTGGAGGTGGATTGTCAGAGGTTCTTCTGATCCCGTGGTTGCTTCAACATCAGTTTGTTTATTTCCTCCTTCAAGGTGCCTCTTCGACTTTTCGTATAGGCAGGAGTCCGAGTAATAAGATTCGACCCCTTTGAAGGGATCGATGTCAGCAAATTCTGTCGTCACGAAGCCGTGCTTGTCGACATATTTGAAGCATTGGTGTAGCGTGGAAGGCACGATCATGTAATCGTGTATCCAAGGGCGCCCCAAAAGGATGTTGTATGAAGTATCGGCATCTATGACGTAGCAAGTGACTTCTGATTGGAGATCGCCAATCTGACATTTCAGACGGATCTTCTCGATTGGGTAGCTCCTGCCCGAATTGAACCCGCTGATGGCGGTGTTTATAGGGGTCAGGCGATGCATCGGGATGCGAAGATAATGCAGTAGTCCTTTTGGGATGATGCTTATGGAAGACGCAGGGTCAATGTACATCCGGTCCACCATTATGTCGCCGATGTAGCCTGTGTAGTATAATGGACGATCGTGTAGATTAGTCTTGATGAGCATGTCTTGTGGAGTGAAGACGATGTTGGGCATTGCTCCCGTACAGGCACTGTCTTGGAGGTCTGCGGGCTGATTTTCTCCCGTGAGGTTGACCTGAGCCAGGTACGCGTCGGCATTTTGAAGTGCATCGCTCAAAGCTGTGCGGACATCCTTCGAGAGCCTCAGGAGTTCATATAAGGATAATTTGGCCGGTGTATTGGCCAATTACGCCAAGATGTCGAAGTTGTAGGGCCTCTCCAGCCCCTGAGATGTTTCCTTTCGGAGGGATTTGTCGAAGCGAGTCTCCTTCGGCCTAGGCTTGTCGGTCGTCGAAGGCTGAGCCGGTCCCGGAGCATCCGTAGTAGTGGGCGGATGATCATCAGTCGAGTTTTCAGCCACAGGTTGAGATTGTGCTCCGGATCGAGTAACAACGGCCGTGACTTCCTCTTCATCTGCTGAAGTGGTACGGCAGGATCTGACTTTTCCCCTTTTCTTTTTAGAAGATAGAGTGGACTGAGTTACCTCGTGGACTAGGTCCGGATGGACCCACATGATTTCCCTTCGTGATGTGGTGAGGAGTACTAGACCAGCAGCTTGAGCAGGCAGGAGATTAGCAATCTTCATCGTTGCCAGAGGGATGGGTATAACCCCATCCTGGGTCTCTGTTGGAGGGAAGCTGCCGAATTGTACGGACACCATGTTGGCTGCCACGGTTACCTCCTCGAAATCGTTGGCCAGAGCGTTTGAATCGATGAGGTTTTGGATATATCGTTTCAGTTGGTAGCAGTCGTGCGTAGCATGGTGGACGTAGCGGTGGTAATGGCAGAACTTTGGGTTCTCCAGATCAGCCGACCGAGGCTCCCGTCTTGGTGGAGGAAGCTGAATCCTATTTCCTTGTATGAGCATGTCCAAGATAGGCTTGACGTGACCGTCTTCAAAAGAGTAAGTGATTTGAGGCCATTGTTTGTCCGCAGGTTGCGACTCAGGCTTCTGGGCTGTATCGGCCACCATAGCCTGCTTGCCTCTGTTGTCCTGGTTGTTGGAGGGGCTACCTCCATTGTCGTTGGTGGTGCTGGGACGCTTGCCCTTGTTCTCTCCCTCTGAGATATGTAGTCCCAGTTGGCGAGCCTTCTTTAATCGTTCTTCGGCACTTGTAGCACTAATGATAAAAGCCTTCCAGTCCTTGAATTGACTCTCGCCCATCCAGAGACTGATTGTTGGGAGTAGTCTCTTTTGGCAAATTTTGATCAAGGAAGAGTCCGAGTTGCCAGATGGTAACTTCATTGCGGTTTGACGAAACCGCTCAATGTAATTCCTCGTCAGCTCTTTCTCTCCTTGAATGACGTCCATAAGGGTAGATATCGTGACGTCCTTCCCTACCTCATAGAACCTCTCCAAGAACAGGCGTTTGAAGCCAGCGAAGGAATGGATGCAATTGTCCGGCAGGTTGCGGTACCAATCGAAGGCGACTCCTTCCAATGCTCCAATGAATAACCGTGTGAGGATAGCGTCATCATGGGGCAGATGGTCGGTAGTGACCTTAAAGTAAGTGATGTACCGACTTGCTGAAGTCTTGCCATCATATGGGTTGATATTGAACGGCTTATATCTTGGTGGAAAGGGAACATCCCTCCATTCAGCAGGATATGGTTGCCGTATCCTGAGGTCTTGATAGTTTTCTCGGGCGTGGAACATTGCTCGGAGCTCTTGAACCTCTCTTCTTACTTCTCGGGCCTCATCTGTCGCGGTAGGGGCCATTATCTCGGGAGGATTGTTGCCCGGGTTCGGTACCGCTGAATTTGAATCTACGTTGATTGCGGGACCCGTACTTGTCTGGCCAGGTGTCACCCCCTGCAGATTAGGAAGCGCCGCTTTGATCTCGTCTACAGACTTGACCAAGGCGTGCAATATGGCCTCCAAAGTGTCGATGTGCTGGCGATCACCGGAACCGCCTTGATTGCTGTCTGTCATGAACACCGTCTTCACATGAGGAGTGACGGAAGGAGTGGTGGAGGATGTACCCTCCGAATCGTACCCGTGCATCGAGCAATCATCAGGATATGTGGGGATGTTCTCTTCAGGTTCAGACTCGGAAGGAACACTACCCCCAGCTTCGGAGCTTGCTTCGTCTAGGATGTCCTTGGGGACGTCGGTATCTGTTGTATCCGTCAGAGGATTTGCTTCCTCCAGTCCGTATTCCTGGAATGTCGGATTGTCGTGGATGTTTGGAGGAGTGCTACCCCCAGTTCCGACGACCCCCAATGTTGTAGACGATGAACTTCCTACTGCAGCAGTTTTCGTCTTCGAACGGGTGTGTTGAAATACTCCAGTGGAGGATAACCCTTTAGACGACGGTTTCTTAGCTGCAGTAGTTGACACCTTTGGGCTGGAGATGCTCGTTTTCTTCCCTCTTCCCTTGGCGAGAACTTTCTGTGCGGACTTGCAGGAGACAATAGGAGGTGCCTCGTCTTCTGAGCTCGGGTGATGTAGTCTTTGGAAGACGGATGGCCGGTCTTCCATCACCGCCGCATTGCTGCAGCAGCAGTTGACGATGATCTGGGTGCATTGATGTCCGTGTGAGGGCTCTTTACACCCCGAAGCTCCTTCTTTTTCCTTGCGTTTGTGGAGGATAACCTCACGCAGATCAGAGGAACCACTTTGTCTGTTTGCCGCCGGGGGCTGGACTTGAGTGGTTTTATACAACTTCCTATCAGAGGCTCGCGTGATAATCAGCGGGACGCCCCGATAGTCAGAGGTTGGGGCAGTCGTTTGGACTTGATGAGCCCGCGCTGCCCTAGACTTCCTCCTTTTAGCACTTGTGGGTGCGTAATAGGAGGAGTCTAAGTCGAATACCACAGAGTCTGGATTATCATCCAAAGAATGATCAGAGTCAGGACCGCATGAAAGCCGGTCGAAGACTGATCGAAAGAAGCGTGGGACGGACGCTATGCGGCTAGCATTGGGTACCGTGCAGGCTGTCTGCATGCGGCTATCTTTTGTTGTAGGATGAGTCTTTATGCGGCTAGGAGTCACGACCGTGCAGGCTGACCGCATGCGGTTGGCATCTGTGGCCGCATGGGTTTTCCGCAAGCGATTGACTTTAATAGCCGCATGAGACTCATCCGTGCGATTGGCAACTGTAGCCGCATAAGTTATACGGCTGACAGATGTGGCCGCATGAGTTTTCTTTATGCGATCGGCGGTTGTAGCCGCATGGGCTTTCTCCCTGCGGCTAATACTCTTCTGCGGCTCGGATCGCGTAGAGTTCCTCTTTGCCCCTGCAAGTCCAGCATCATAGTGTTTTCTTCTGCCGGACTTGGGGACAGCAGAGTTGTCTACGGTCTGAAGTGGGGCCGCAGGGGAGTCTTTCTCGCCATCTTGAGCAATAGAGAGCACCCCATCAAGGGCTTGCGGAAGAGCAAATGATTTTGGCCTCCACTCTTTGCGAGCCTTTATGGTACGGGTGCGCTTCTGGACCGGGCCAGTGCTACCTTCAGAGAGCATCTCTTCGAACGCCTGTTGGTCGAAGCGTACGACCATCTTCTGTTGTATAGAGCAAGTTTGGCTGCGTCCGATTGCGTCACAAACTCCTCAGCCATGGAGAAGTTAGTCCCCAGCAGAGTCGCCATCGTGTTTGCCATTGATTGTAAAAGTACAGAACAATTATCGGAGGACTGAACTTAGACTCACAATACAAACTCGCTCGTACAAAGAAAGCCTAGGGACGAAAACCTAGGTACAGCAGTCTAAGTACGATTGTTTATTTTAGATTCTGGGGGGTGACGATAGAGGCTCGGGAAAGCGACGGCCGCTCTGCCTTACTCCTTGGACGATCGGTACGCAGCCTTGACTCGGGGAAGATCTGCTTGGTCGTTGACGAAGAAATGCCTTCTTGCTCTCTCTCTGATTGCTCTCCTGGCTTCTCTCTCTCTGTGTATATTCTCTCTCTGACTATGGGGGAAGTCTCTCTGTGTATACGTATTCTTCTCTGGTTTTTTTTTTGTATATCTCTCTATATTACAAGGGAATGGCACCTTGCTATTTATAATAGTGGGATGTGATCACTAGGGTTGCCAATGATTAGCTCTTGGAGATGGCGGCGGCCTGCGGATTGATCAATCCAGGCCGTTCGTTTCTGATTGTGACGAATCAGAACCATTAAGGGCAGATTACACCAAATCCCCATTAGCAATTAATGCTGATTGGCATAAATCTTCCTTATAATGATTCTATAATATCTGCGAATAAATCAAATTTATTCTCCTGCCACGTGCCCCAGATCATTGGGATTCGACCCGATCTTGGATTGCCATAAATCTGGGAGATTGATCGGCTGAGGATACGTGTCCTGAGAGCCAATAGTGAGACTGGAACCGCATGCAGATTGGGCCGCATGAGATTTGGGCCGTATGAATTTTGGGCCGCATAAGACTTGGGACACGTGTCAGGGCTGTCTAGGCAGTGGCCCCCTCCTTCAGACTTCTGAACCATATGATGAGCCGTATGAACCGCATAATGGTGTGTCTGCTTGAGCCGCATGGGCATGATCTTCTTGAGCCGCATAGGGATGATTCCACTCGAGCCGCATGAGACAGCTTCACTCTGAACCGCATGGGAAGTCTTCACTTCGAGCTGCATAAGCACACCCACGTGGCAGGGCCATGTGGCATTTTGTTGCTCTCAGGGGATCGTGTCAGAGATTTCTTTCTCTTCCCTAGAGATTCATCATCATGACAGAGTCATAATTACCTGCTTTGGTGTCAGGTCTGTCAACTTTTCAGAGGGGTCAGCCGTCAAAGCAATTAATGCAGCATGGATCGGAGGGGAGCACTGTCACGCCACATGTCTTCTGAGTCGCATGGAATACCTCTGGCCGCATAGCTCCTTATGCCGCATGACTCCCTGAGCCGCATGCGTTTTCTGAGCCGCATAGGTCTTTCTTGGCCGCATGAGTCAATTTTTTTAGTATTTTTCATGCTTCTACACTATCCGATCGAGAAGATTCGTCTGTAGTGTCAAATTGGTGACCTTCAATCAGAAGTGACCTGTTATGTCATAGATGCGGACATTTCCTATAATATTCTCCTGGGGCGTCCTTGGATATACGATTACATGATCGTGCCTTCCATACTGCACCAGTGCTTCAAGTATGTTGACAAGCACGGCTTTGTGAGGACAGAATTTGCCGACATCGATCCCTTTAATGGGGTCGAATCCTACTACTCAGACTCATGCTTGTACGAGAAGTCAAAAAGGCACCATGTCGAAGAAGATACTCAAGCTCAAACTGAGGCGGTAGCTGGATCGGAAGAACCTCTGACGATCCACCTCCAAGCACGCAAACCTGGCAGAACTGCACCCCTTACAGCCACTCTGCGTAAGGATGCAATCAGCCTCTCTGCACAGGAGGAACAAATGATAATTCGACTGCCAAGGTCTGGCCATGCGCCAAAACCCACGACAGAGCCACTGACAATCAGGCTGCCTAGAGCTAGCCGGCTACAAACAGAGAAGCTCAATCCCTCTGTCAAGCCGATGATGATTCGTCTTCCTAGAATGAATCGGCAGCCGAACGCTAAGCCGGGGACTGCTTGCCAGCCAACAACTCACCGCACAGCACCAAGCACCAAACTGGGGGTCCCTACTACGCCAACGACTCCACGTTCTGCTCCATCAGTAGAGCCCCTGACGATTAAGCTGCCCAAGTCATCCTCCTAGTCTTTATTGACACAGGGGGTAGCCAAAGAAGAGTCAGAGCTGGCCAAGTATGTGACTGCTCACACTAATATTCCATCCACAGATGATGTAATTCTACTAGAAAAGAAACCTTACTTCATCAATAAAGGGCTATCTTTGAACTACCTCGAGCTTAATAAGCTTTGTACAATGTATGCCCTAGAATACGGTATAGGCACCCACCTACACACATAGGTGACAAATGTCTACATCGCAAATCAACTTACTCTAGTAGAAGATGCTTCCCGCATAGTTGAGGGAGAGGATCATCTAATCATCTTCGGCCGGAAGAATGATCCACAGCCCTTCTGGATAGAAGAAGTTGAGCTCGAACCAAACACTGGAAGATTGTCCCTTTATCTGTATAGTTCCCGATCCAAGTACCTCATACAAAAATAGGAGTATGATCTGGAGACTATGCCAGGCTTGAACTAGGGTACTGGACGGCGATTACCCTTACAGTTGTCGGTCCCGGCTGGGAAACTACAGGATTACTACAACAAGACCAGATGTGGGCTAGGTTATGTTACACCTATAACGACCCCTGAGAGCTCAGATGAGGAGTGCGAATGGCACTCTCATTCGTCTGGGTCACCCACTTCTGATTCAGACGTCAGCATTGGGGACATGCTCAGGCAAGTCTGGTCCGTCAATATGGCATTTGCCGACGCCTACGAAGAAGATGAAGACATTCCTGAACTTCTTGAGTTAGAGCTGCGGGCACAACAACTAGATGCACAATGGGAGAAGCAGTTCGAACAAAGAGAGCCTCCTACCGAAGATGAGGTTGTGCAAGTTGATCTCGGTGATGAGTCCTCTCCGAAGCCCATCTTCGTCAGCAAGAATCTGACAGACGAAGAGTGGGAATCGCTACTGCAACTCGTCAGAGAATACATCGACGTGTTCGCCTGGAGCTACGAAGACATGCCAGGGCTGAACCCCGAGGTTGCACTCCACAAGCTCGACATTCGTCCAGATGTAAAGTCGGTCAAACAACAGCAATGACGGTTCCGCCCGGATATCATGAACTCTATCGAAGCTGGGGTCAACAAACTGATAGCCAACGGCTTCATTTAGGAGGAGCAACATCCAGACTGGGTCGCCAACATAGTACCAGTCCTCAAGAAGAATGGGAAGATTCAAATCTACATCGACTTTCGTAATCTGAACGGGGCATGTCCCAAAGATGAATTTCCTCTTTCCATCACTGACATTATGATCGACAACACATGTGGCTTTGAGCGCAAGTCATTCATGGATGGCTTTTTAGGATACAATCAAATCAAAATGTTTTCTGACGATGAGAAGCATACATCATTCCGAACACCAATTGGCGTGTACTGTTATACAGTCATGCCCTTTGGTTTAAAAAATGCTGGCGCCACCTATCAAAGTGCTATGAGTGTCATCTTTAGAGATCATCTGCGTAAGACCGTGGAGTGTTATATTGATGACATCGCCGTCAAAAGCCGCTCTAAGGGAGACCATCTGCAGGATTTGAGGACGGTATTCGACCTGATGCGAGCGCACAACTTGAAGATGAATCCCACAAAATCCTTCTTGGGCGTATCCAGTGGGAAGTTCTTGGGTTTCATTATTACTTCCCAGGGTATCCACATAGACCCTGAAAAGACGAAGGCAATCATGGAGATGGGTCCCCCAAGAAATCTTCGAGAACTCAGAGGTCTTCAAGGGAGATTAGCTTACATCAGGAGGTTTATCTCCAACCTCTCCGGGCGATGTCAACCCTTCACCCACCTCATAAAGAAGGGTATTTCATTCGTATGGGATGAAGAATGTCAGCACGCCTTCGACAGTATCAAAGAATATCTGTCGAACCCTTCAGTCCTGGTGGCCCCGGTTGCTGGAAAGTCATTCCTGCTCTATGTACGAGCAATGGAGCATTCTCTCGGTGCTTTACTAGCACAAAAGAATGATGCAGGCCACGAGCAATCTATATATTACCTCAGCCGAATGATGATGGGGCCTGAACATCGATACACTGCTGTAGAAACGGAATGTCTTGCTCTGGTGTTCGCCATTCAGAAGACGCGACACTACGTCACGGGATAAACCATCCATGTCGTATCAAGAGTTAACCCCCTCAGGGTCCTCATGACCAAGCCGGGTGCACTCAGCTCTCGCCTCGCTACCTGGGCGATATTATTGTCTCCCTACCACATGATCTTCGTTCCGTAGAAGCTATTAAAGGTCAAGCCCTGGCAGACTTTCTAGCAGCTCATCCAGGTTCGGAGTCAACTAGAATAGACGAAGAGATACCAGACGAGGTCGCCAATTCAAATGCGGTCTCCCACGATGCCATCTGGCGAATGTTCTTCGACGGCGCTTCGAGAACTGGGCCCAAGGACAACATCGTCGCTGGAGTAGGAGTGGTGCTGATTTCTTCCTCCGGGCTGGTGATCAATCAGGCTTACTCCCTAACGGAGCCTTGTTCAAACAATGTGGCCGAGTACAACGCTTTGGTCAATGGCCTCCGACTTGCAAAGGAGCTGGGGGTAGAGTATCTTGAAGCATGCGATGATTCGCAGTTAATCGTCAATCAGATCCGAGGTTCATATGAAGTTCGCCATGAAGATATGATCCCCTATCACCAAATAGCGATTAACATCATTTCGTCATTTGAAGGGTTCTTCATAGAACATGTTCCCAGAATCTAAAATATCGAAGTCGACGCCCTAGCAGGTCTTGCTGCTTCCCTAGCGGTCCCAAAATATGCTCATCATTTGGTGGACGTAATAGGCCACGAATTGGTCTGTCCTAAAAATAACGTTCAATTTGTAGCGAGTCATTCCGTTCAGACGATCGACGAAGCACTAGACTAGAGACAGCCATTCATAGACTTTGTAGTCTATGGCATCTTGCCCGAGAATCCAAAGGAAGCCACTTCTATCAGAAGACGTTCCCTCGGATTCTTCTACGATACAGAGATGAAAATGCTGTATCGGCGATCATACGATGGATTACTGCTTCGATGTCTGTCAAATACAGAAGCTAAAGAATCTGTACGCGAAGCTCACGATGGTGTCTGCAAGGCCCATCAGCCTGGCCCAAAATTACAAGATCGTCTTCGTCGAATGGGCTATTACTGGCCTACGATGGTTGTAGATGCGATAGACTATGCAAGAAAGTGCAAAGCCTATCAAGTCCACGCAAATTTCATCCACCATCCATCCGAGTTTCTACATCCGATAGTGGCATCCTGGCCATTCGAAGCATGGGGAATGGACATCATTGGTCCGATCACTCCGCCTTCGTCCCGAGGGCATCGCTTCATACTTGCAATCACAGATTACTTTTCCAAATGGGCGGAGGCTGTTCCGCTGGCAGAAGTGAAGACTTCAAACGTGATCAACTTCCTCAAGCATCACATCATCTATCGCTTCGGACTGCCTCGAAGGATCATCCATGACAACGGTCCACAGTTCGCAAGCCACGCCTTCTATCGATTCTGCGACAAACACCGAATCCAGAATGTTGCTTCAACGATGTACAATCTGGTAGCGAATGGGTTGGCAGAAGCATTCAATAAAACTATAATCAAGCTACTCAAGAAGTTTGTGTCTTCCAACAAACGCGACTGGAATAAGAAGCTCGACGAATGCTTATGGGCATACCGTACTACAGTTCGGACGGCCACTGGGAACACACCATTCTCCTTGGTATATGGGAGTGAGGCAGTTCTCCCACTGGAGACTCAAATCCCCTCGCTCTGTGTCGCCCTCACTTACCAATTAACAACGGATGATAATCACCATCGCCGATTACAAGAGTTGGAGGCTTTAGATGAGAAGCGGCTGTTAGCTCAACAACGAATCGAGCTGTACCAAGCACGTATCTCGGGAACTTTTAACAAGAAGGTTAAAATCAGAACATTCCAAGTAGGCGATCTCGTTCTGGCAGTTCGGAGGCTGATGGTTATGACTCACAGAATCGCCGGCAAATTCCAGCCAAAGTGGGAAGGCCCATTTGTCATCGAGGCTGTATTCTCCAATGGTGCTTACCGCCTCGCAAAACAAAACGGAGACTTGATCATATTGCCCATCAACGGCAAGTTCCTGAAGAAGTATTATGTCTGAAACGACATCCTCTAAATCCTCGATGATTGAGTTATGTACCCTCTGGTACCGCTGAACTTATATTCTGACTCCGAATCTCCCAGATTGTTGAGTTATGTACCCGCAGGTACAGCTAAACTTATACTTTGGTCACTCCAGATGAATCTATATCGCATCTTCTAGGTAGTAAGTCATGTATGATCATACCTCTGAACTTTCTTCCTAAAAGAGCTCCTTCCTCATGATCCACTACCCACACTTTCAGTGCATAAAAAGGGTAGCAGATCCACAAATTTCCCGAAACAACCACGTCGATGTTACCTCTGAGTTGTTTCACTTCCATCAAAAACAAACCACCCCTCACGTAGAACTTCCACATCCTCATTACCTCTGAGTTATTTTATGTACCCTTCATGGAGCCCACTCATGCCACGTCCTCATTACCTCTGAGTAGGAAGGCTCCATTGAAGAAACCCTCATATTTACCACGTCCTCATTACCTCTGAGTAAGTATGTTGGTTTTTCTTTCGACTTATTATCCGTACCCAAGACCGGAGTACGCCAAGGATAATAGGCCCACAAATGTCCTCTGTTGACCACAAATGTCCTCTGTTGACCGCAAATGTTGTACTAAGTTTCCTAGTACATGCGCCTCATTTTTTATCATGCCCCGGGAGCCCAGCTTCTCCATGGCATTCTTTCTCCCGATACCAGGAACTTCTATGGCCACCTTACAGTGGAAATGTTCTAAGTATCCCCATCAAACTTGTTATCCGTACCTAAAACCACGGTATACCAAGGATAACAAGTCCACAAACAGTCCCCCAGTGGGGCAAATACCACAACACCACAAACGCAGTAAGCAATAAAAATAAAAGGTAAAATAAAATATACCATTTTATTTGAAAGTCAAAAGTACTACATGTTCTGGAACCATGTCCCTCTCAAAAAAAGGAAAAGAACACAAACAAAAGAAGGAAAAGGCTGACTATGGTTCGGCGATACATAATTCCATGAGACGGTCCCTCAGCAAGACAGTCGACCGCTTAAACCTCTGCTTGGTCCGGCGCTCAGCCTCCTGAGTCAGCCGCTACGCATCCTCCAGATGCGCATGAGCCCGCCAGCCATCCTTAAGCTTCTTCAGAGCACGCTCCAGGCCAGCAGAAGCTCGGGTGACCTTTTCGGCCTCCTGAACGATCAGCTATTTATCTGCACGGGAAGCTTCAAGCTCAGATTCTAAGAAAGCCAGCTTCCTCCGGAGCTCGAGGATCTGATCCCTTGTATCTATTATTCCGCGAGAGGCGGCCGCTTCCCGAGCCATGCAATCCTCGCTCCTGCGACTCAGCTGGTCATACTGGAGAGATAGGTCGTCGAGGTCCTTCATTATAACCGGCTTAGACGCATCTCGTGTAGCCCTTACCTTCTCCAGGATAGTAGTAAGGAAGTCACGCTCTTGATCTATTGATGCAGACAGATCAACTTGTCGCAGCACTTAAAACTGGGCCACGAGCTGATCAGCCTCTAGCAATTTGGGCTCCAGAAGTGCAACTATCCCTGCCCCACCAGGGAGGGTTTTAAGAATTTCAATTTGGCCACGGGCGCATTATTGGGCCAAGGCAAAGGGGGTCCCCCGCTCCACAGTAGCTTCAACCCCTCTCTTCAGTTGGCGGTAGAAACTGTCAACCACATCCTGTGACGCTTCATCCAGAACTTCCGTAGAGGACGGCGTCAAAGGAAGTGTAGCTGGCAGTGTCGAGGGAGACGTGCCGGAACTTGCCACCCCTGCCACCAGGAAAACAAATTTCGAGCGAAAAGACGCGTGGATAGCAGCTAACTCCTCCTCTGCAGTCCAAAGAACCTGGATACTCGGCAGGACGAAAAGGTCGACCCCCGAAGCCACATGAGTAGAGGAGGACGCAGGGACCATTGCTCTCTGCCCCGGCTGTGCCGCCATTTGATCACCCGAACTCGATCCAGCAGGAGGCCCCTCAATATAAGTCGAAAGGGGAGGAGGCTCACTCCCTTCCCCCAGATCCTCTCTGGCAAAGCCTACCCTGACAATGTCCGTCATGGGCAGTAAAGGGGCAGGACCTGTATGTCCAGAGCAACCATCAATCAGCCTAACCCAAAGGATATGATGATAGAGAAAATGGGCCTCCTCACTAGTCAAGATTTGGCTTATCTTACCAGGGGAGGGTTGTGGAGGCTGAGGTTCGCTCACAGCCGCCGTAGTCCCCTCACCAGCGACCTCCAAGCCAAATTCAGCTGGTTCCTCTGCCCCAGCCGCCCCGGAAGGAGATACGACTGGATCAGCGTCACCCTGTTAAAATTCAGCAGTCTCGGGGACTAGTTCAGCGGAGCCCCCGTCGCCCTGGGACGAGACCTCAGCAACGTGAGACCCCTCAGCCGCCGTCGAGAGAACCCGGGCAGAAATAATCTTGACACACATGTCACTAATCAAAGTGGTCACGGCCGAATTGACTTCAGAAATAGCAGCCGATTCTCGAGAGTCCGACTCTTCTGACGCCTACAGAGAAAAGAAAAAAAATTAGAACATAGTTTAAGAAAAGCTAAAGAAAGAGAGGGTTGTGATTCTATTCACCTCCGAAATGGCGCCCATATTCTCGCCTCTCTCCTTAATGAGCAGTCGGCGAGGCCTAACCGCAGCCCGTTTCATGGAGTAGGTTCTGTCGCCTCTAGCAAACTCAGGCCTGCTTCGCTTTCGGGAAGGACTCGGCTCAACAGACAGCTGATTCGCCACCACCTCATCTAGCACAATAGACGGCTGATCCGCCACCACCTCTTCTGCAGGAGAGAGAGTTATCGGCATCATGATCGTCATCCTCTTCGTCCATATTGGTGGACTCCGAGATCGGCACAGGAACCGTGTTCGCCCTTTTCTTCCTCGTCTTGGACCCCTTGGGCTTCTCTGCCAAGCCAGTACCCACAATAAAGCTGGTACTCGGGTCAAAATCAACGGGAGGCTTGCTCGCAGTAACATGGTATAGGGCCGCCATATACAAAATCTCCTCTGGCGCCTCAGTATCAGGAATCGAGAAGCTGGTTCGGGTATGAACCGTGTCATAATAATGCCAGGCCCTGATACAGTCGAGGACGCTACCTACAAAGCCCAGGCAAGGGCTGGGACTGTCAAAGAATAGCTGGCTATACCCAAACTGGCGGGAGAACCTGCTGGACAAGTAGGGCTCCAGGTAGACATTGTTGCGATTACGGTATACTAGGTACGCTGGACGGATATTACGCAACTAAAGGAGCATCTTCTCAGGCAAGAGGTGAGGAGGTCCGGTACCATCAATATGTACGCCCCTCACTTGTCACGACCCGCACCCGCTTTTCGGACGCGAGCTCGTGAGCAAGCCAGCTACGTATCAAGCAGACTCCAGCCCAACTCGAATACGTATAAGCTGTCCAGAATAGGGTATTATGTCTAATATAATCTATATCTCAATCCACAAGAATCATGTAAAATAAGAATAAACAAGTATGGGTCGTGGTCGGCAGCCCACTAGCATAATTGTCCGATAAGACTCAAAGAATAAAACTAGAGTCTCTAAAGTGAATCAATAAACAGGATAACTCGTGATAAGAAATGTAAAGCACGAAAGGATAACAAACGTAATAATGATACTTGAATCCCACAAGAATCGCAAATCCTCCGCCATTCAGAAACTATTAGCTAACTCCATGCAATCGCTAAACCTGAAGAGATCATCAGGTCCTCAGAGGACGTAGCAAGATACATAATATACATGCCTATCTAACAGTTTTATCATGCGCAAGAAAATAAACAAGAAAATAGGAACGCGACAACTGACTACGAATACGAACACACGAACACTAGAACAACTACGCGTAAATGAACTGCCGAAGCGAACAATGAACACGAGATCAATGGAAGAACCAAACCCTCATCCCGAGTGTGGACTCACGGTTTGAACTACCTCGTCCCGAATGTGGACTCTCTGGTTAGTACTAACCCTTGTCCCGAGTGTGGACTCTCTAGTTAGTTCATGGCAAGGCACCCTTGTCCCGAGTGTGGACTCTCTGGTGCAAGTATAACATCCTCGTCCCGAGTGTGGACTCTCTGGTGCAAGTCAAGTCAACACCCTCGTCCCGAGTGTGGACTCTCTGGTGCAAATAAATCGGTATCCTCGTCCCGAGTGTGGACTCACGGATGTAAACAGATCAAGAAAAACACCCTCATCCCGAGTGTGGACTCTCTGGTGTCAAGGAAACAATACCAAGGGTTTAGCAGTTCAATTACACATACTCGTTCTATGACATGACTCTAGCAAGGTACTGACGAGAAACTCCAAGTGTGAACCACAAGACCAAACATGAACATGGCTATATGTAATGAAAATAACTTAGAAGAATATAATACGAAAAGCACATGTCCATAAACAATAAAAACTGGGAAATAAAATACAATGCATGTAAATAAAACTGTAGAGGAAGGCAAGGTATACTTGCCTGTGGTCCTTGCACAAACTGTAGTCACAATTCGAGGATGAGGGGATGCCGATCTAGGAGCTGTCAACCTCAATACATATCGTACCATGAACCGTACATGAAAACTATAAATCAATTCTAATGTTCTAGTTCTAAATTCATGGAATAGTGGCTAGTTGGGTTACTAATCTAATAATAATTAATTCTGGAATAATTCACTTAAAAAGCTAATTTAACCTAACAATAATCTGAATATAATCTAAACATTCAAGTTTGGCCATCAAAAGTCATGTTTCCAATTTTGGAAACCATGGCACGCAAATCGAGGCATACCGTTGACTATTTAGTCAAATGCTGTGAACTTTAGATTTTGAAAGTGCACCTTAGTAAATTTCAGTGCCACAAGTGCACTGGAATCAACCGTGCCACAAAATCACGCTTTGGTCAAAAGATATCGCCGTTATGGCTAATCGTGACCAAAACGGTGATCAATCGATCAATTCTGAGTTCAACAGAATAAATAAAATACTAAATGAACGAAATAATTACTGGGAGAAATTTATTCGTAGAGCTTTGTGTTAGCTTTCCAAAACTTCAAACGGTTCATGATTTCGATTTCTGGTTCTCCCGGAATCTCGAAAATACCGAAACGTGTCAAGTTTCGGACAATCGACTCTCTACGAATTTTCCAGAAATTTAGGTATAATATCTACGAAAATAAATTACATATTCAGAAATTTTACCTCAATACGAATCCAACAAAAAAAACGGCGCGCAAAAATCACGTCGGAGTTGACGGCAATCGCTTCGGGAAGTCGGAAACCCTAGATGAGTTCTCCCACAAAAAGCTGCTGAAATTTCTAGGTTTAGCGAATATAATAATATATATATAGGAGAGAGAGTCGGGGGGCTGCTGGGCACCGAGAGGTGGGCCCAGTGCTGACTGTACAGCTGACTGTGCAGATGACTGTGTAATTAGTTAATTTAAATGCAGAAATCGTTAAAAACTGATTTTAACTCCAAATAACTCCAAATAAATATCAAAAAAATTCAGAAAATTGTAGAAAATTATAGAAAATACATTTAACATTCTAGAATATAAATAAAAATGTTTTACCTCATATTAGTCCCAAATGGCCTCATAATAAATATTGGAAGCCTTTAAAAATATATAAACCTTAATGAATAAATACTTAAATATTGCCAAAAATTATGAAAAAATTCTATAAAATAAAATAGCATAATGAACCCTAGAAAAATATTTGGGGTCAATATATGCTCATAGGCTTGCACAGTAAATTCTAGAAGTCTTAGAAAATAGGTTTTTTCTATATTTAATTATCTAAAAATCCCAAAAAATTGTAGAAAAATACATAAAATATATTTAACCTAATAGAGCCTAAAGAAAAATACTGGGTCTCAAAATAGTCACAAATGGCCTCAAAATAAATTATGAAAGTCATTCATAAATATAAATCTTCATAGAATAAATATTTAAAAATATATAAAAATGTCTAAAAATCATAATAAAATATAATATAGCTATAGAATGCATATAGACCCTATCTAGAGATCATGTGACCACAGGATGGTCATAACTCACTTGTGGGCTTAGTCACAACTCCAATGATCATAGAAAAATTAAATGTAAACTAGTCAAATAAAAAATAAAAATATATCACAAAATTTCGGGAAGAGGTGTTACATCACTTCTTCATCGGTAAAACGAGGAACAGACACAAAAAAGTCGTATCCGTCCACTCTCGCCAGCGCCCTCCGACAAGCTGGCATAGTGCTGCACTCCCAGGGCTGATGGTGATATTAGAAAATGAAAGCATCATCAGCCGTAACGCCGTCTTCTGCTCCAGGCCTCATCAAAGACCGGTAGTGCATCAACAGCCACCCCATCAGATAATGGTAGGGCAACTCTATGCGCTTAAAATCCATCGCCGTGTCAAGGGCGATGACCTTGGACGAAAAGGCACGAAGGCCATGGTGTATGCTGTACACCATGGCCGGAAGAAGGGCCAGTCTGACCCCAAAGACCAGCTTTACGGCAGGGAGGATAAAGTGGCGGCTGATCCTCTAAATGGAACCCGCCCCTCCTGAGACCATGCAGTTCCGTAGCCACACCATCAGGAATCCTGCCAAGAGTGCCTTCTTTGACAGCCGCTGAGTACCATGATAAAAATAACTAAAAGAGTCAGTTTGACTCCCAAATGTGTCGCCCGTGGCCCTCGATCTCTTGGCAGTCGACGCCAGTTTTTGTACCTCCTCCTGGGTTTGAGGAACTCGGGGAGAAACCCGGTATGAGGCGCCTAGTATAAAAAGGTATGAGACCCATGACATGGTGTGAGGAATGCTCCCTTCCGAGCTACCGTCTTTCTTGATTGACGACTGGTGACAGGTACTGTCGTGACATAACAATTCTCGGTATACGGCAACAAAGCCCGGGAACTGCCGATCCAAATCCTCGAACTCTTCGTTCGTAGGGGTGTACACTTCAAAGACTTCTTCTCCCTATGGCAGCTTGGAAATAACGTACATCTCGTGGAGAGCGAGTCCCAGCTCCCCTCCAGGCGTGAAGAAGGTTCCCATCCGCCGGTTGTACATCTCCAGGAGTGCCATGAACAACGAATTATTTATGGGTAGACCATGACAGGTGCCCCGAGTGGCGTGGTAGAGGCCGATCTCACGCAGGGGAGTCTCATACTTTCACAGAATCTATGTGGTCAAGTTGGCCCACGTAGGGATAGGGTTTATCCAGTTCAGCAGCGCCAACCGGCCGACGGAATAGGACCCCTTCCGAGCAAGCTGATTCAAGAAGGTGTCATCTTGAGAGAACGTAAAATTGGGACCCGATACATTTATGAAGGTACCCGGGGCCAGTCCCATCACGTACCGACTGACCGATTCCCTTCCCGCATACGCTGACCCCAAATTTCTGTTATAATAGATGTTACCCACAATCATCCCCGACTTGCTTGGAGTCAAGGAGCCAACCATCTTTTTGTCCATCGGTAACATGTTGAACCATGACAGAAGAAAATGATGCTCCATCGGAGGAATATGGATCGCCATCCCGTCAAGAGTAAAGTCCCAACTCTCGAATATATCCAGCACTCGGGGGTTCTTTACAGTTAAGGCATCCCCAAAGAGGAATGCCGGCTTCAGGTATTTTCCCTCCAATTGCCCCGAGTTGATCATGGCACAAAAAAATTAGAAGGGCTGGTTCCTGATAGCATTCAGTCTCTCCATAGGCTCGTTTGTGGGAAGCTGGTTTGCCACATATTGGACTAAGTGGTCGAATCGTACACCCACAGCAGATTAGGCCGAACCCACCAGGGGTTCTTCCGCTGGATTGACTGGCAAATTCACTGGTGAAAGACAAAAGAAACAAGTTAAAAGATGGCTAAACAAAGCCACTTAGTGTTTCTAGGCTTATGCAACCCAGTCCACATGAGCTTATGCGGCTCTGATTTGGTGGGGGTCCCATGCGGCCCATTTCAGATGAGCTTATGCGGCTTTGTGTAAATACGAGCTTATGCGGCTCTATTTAGCGTGAGCTTATGCGGTTCTGTTTAAAAGAACTTATGCGGCTCTGTTTGAACATGAGCTTATACGGCACTGATTAGCGTAAGCTTATGCGGCTCTGTTCAGCGTGAGCTTATGCAGTTCTGTTTAAAAGAGCTTATACAGCTCCGTTTGAACATGAGCTTATGCGGCACTGATTAGCATAAGCTTATGCGGCTCTATTTAGCGTGAGCTTATGCGGTTCTAATTTGATGAGGCCTCATACGGCACAGTTCGAGGGAGCTTATGCGGTCCTATCTGTTGGAACTTCATGCGGCCCAGTTCTGTGAAGTGCTTATGCGGCTCAGACATGGAGGATACCCCGATGCGGCTCGGACATGAGATGTACATGCAGCACATACAGCATGTTATGTAGATTCACCCCAATGAACTTGAACATTTCAATGGAGACGAAGAAGGCTCGCGCATAAAAAACATGCGACGTAGCCCTGACGGTTAGGATTTTGAGTTCATGTAACTTCTCCCAAATATCCTTACCCTCAATGGTGGGATGAATGTCGGGATGAACTGTAGGCGCCGCAGTCGACAAAGAGGCCGCTCTTTTGCCATTCGTCACAGAAGAGGAAGCCTTGGAATTCTTGGGAGCCATTGATGAACAAAGAGGAAGAAGACGGCAGCTAGGGCAAGAGAGGTTCGAATAAAAGAAGAAAGTAAAGAGTTTTTCTTTAAAAGTTACTCTTATTTATAGGCGGACAGGGGGCTCATAGACCGATGGACGCTTCGATCCGTGTGCCGTCTAAAGTATAAAATTAACTCTTCGGTCATCGAGGCAAATCTGGATATTTAAAACTGACCCTTGGGATCCTACCCCAAAAGGCGGCTTTAAATCCAAAACAAATCAAGGACAATTAAATGAGACGCATACATTACAGAAAGGACAACATGCGGTCAGAATAGTCCATGCAGCTAGGAAGTCCATGTGGCTCAGAAGTCCATGCGGCCAGGCAGTCCATGCGGCCAGACAGTCCATGCGGCTAGGAAGTCCATACGGCTAGAAAGTCCATGCGGCCAGAACATCCTATGCAGCCAGAAGAGCTTATGTGGACATAACCATGCTTCTTATTCAAAGTATTTCAATTCTACAAATTGAAAACTTTGAAGGGGGTCTTGTAGAAGCATGAAAAAGAACAGAAAAGTCCATGCGGCTCAAAACAGAGGGAGTCTCATGCGGTTCAAAGAATCTTGTAGAGCTTCATGCAGCTCAAAAGTCCTTCAGAGCTTCATGCGGCTCAGAAATCTCCAATACCTCCATGCGGCTCGGATAAAGGCCACGTGGCCCTATGCGGTTCGCCTCTACAGCTGGCCATCAAGCAGCGGCCTGATTTAATGCTCTGACGCAACACGACAGCTCTGACATAAAGGTGAATTGACAGCTCTGACATAAAGCTGCAATGATGACTTTGACAAAATGGCGCGCTCCTAGAGAAACGAAGGAAATCTTTATAGCTGGCATGATCCACCAATTCTGAAGCTCACTATGCGGCTACCTACTTTAATATGGCTGCCTCTCTCATGCGGCTGCTACCTTCATGCGGCTGTCATCTCCGTACGACTGCCACCTTCATGCGGCTGTCATCTTCATGTGGCTGCCACCCTCATGCGGCTCAGTTGTAAGGACTTCCATACGGCTCAGATTAATGGATTTCCATGCGGCTCAGTTGTAAGGACTTTCATGCGGCTCGGTTAAAGGCCACACTCATGCGGCTCAACGATGACAGTCCTCCACGTGGCTCGCAGCAGTTGGAACATGTGGCAGGAGTTTATCAAATCCTAATAATTTAGATTTATGGTAATCAACATAACAGGCTGTTGGGACACGTGGCAGGAGATTGACCAAGATTTATTCACTCGGATTTGATGATATCCATAAATCATCACGATGCAGATTTGTTGCAATCAACATTAACTGTCCATACAGATTTGGTGCAATAAACATTAACAGCCCATGTTACAATCAACATTAACAGGCTGGATTAATTTCAAACAAATAAGATCAAGGCAAATCTTCACCAAATCCTTAACCATCCACTTTTCAAGGAGCAATCATTGCAAATCCTACTTATCACACCCCACTCCTATAAATAGCAAGGTGCCATTCCCTTGCAAGCAGGGACAGAGACACGCACAGAGAGAGCAGCGGCACACAGAAGAATCTCCCCACACATCCCGACAGCATTTCTTTATCAGAGCCAAGGCTACGTCCGATCGTCCAAGGAGTAAGGCGGAGTTGATAGCACTCTCCCGAGCCTCTACCGTCACCCCCCAGAAAAAACTAAACAATTGTACTTAGATTGCTGTACCTAGGTTTTCATCCCTAGGCTTTCTTTGTACGAGCGAGTTTGTGTTGTGAAGTAAAAGCCCAGTCCTCCCATCAAACTGTTCTGTTCTTTTACAATCAATGGCAAACAAAACTCAGCGAAATCTTAATCCAATGCGCGTCGTTTTCTCGTTTGAATCAACTCACCAAAACTTTAAGATTACAACTTACTCAATGATACTCAATCTAAGGCTTTGCATACTACGATGCTTGCTGATAGACTCATTGGTACCCCGCATCCTCAATCATTCGACATCCTCGAGGCTATCCTATACACCATTCAGGGATGAAGTCATTCGATAAATTCTCAAAACAATCATTCGATTTATAGTCGATTACTTTGAATCTCCGTTCGAACCATTCCTCAAGTTTCAAGCACGTACATTTATATCACATTAACGATATCATCGTTCGATAGCACCTGTATCACAACTACCCAATATTTTATGAATCAAGTCTAACTCATTCTTGTCCGACACAATTCGAATCCCGCACAAAATTTTGCCAACATCGATGCAATTTGGTGTATATGCCCAGCCCGACTTAGCCAATCGTGCCTTACGTGAAACCATCTTTATTCAAATAAAATTTTCTTCGTGAGAGATTTTTAAAATATGACATATTATACGTAACATTCCATGGAACTTTGAGAGAGAGCGCACCAACAATATCAATTTATGGAAACGACATTTACGATGAAGACAACATCAGGTTAAAGAATTTAATCGAAAGTCCAAGGACGTAAAGCCGTGCTTTGATACCATTTTGTCACGTCCCGCTCCCGAAGGAGTGATCGTCCTCGCTAAAGCATGATGCCTCATGAACCTAGGTTAAACTCACACAAGGCGGGTTCCATAATGGCCAATTACAGCAGCTTGCGACGGGGTCGTCGCACAGAAGTCCCAAAGCAAAAATATTGAATAAACAATATATAACCAACAGAAAGTTAAAACAACATAAGTCATACAAATATCTCTTTATTGACTCTGAAACAAAGATTACAAATAGGGCACAATTCCAAGATTACAAGTCACTCAAGCTCACATTCTCTTAATACAAAAGTTCTAGACTGCAACTTGCGGATGCTTCAAAAGGCAATGCCCATACATTACGTCCTGTACAGGTGAAGACTTCAATGCGGTCGTACGCCTCAAAATGCCAAGAAACTCTATGCCTCAGTGTGTCCAAGCGAGCTCCGCCTTGACAATCAAGTACCTGTAACCTATGCATAAAAACTGTTGGATGGTCAGTACCAAATGCACTAGTGGCGTGAGCTCCTCGTCCACCCATATAAAATCAACACGTTCATTTAGTTTATGCAGCATATTCTTTTTTATTGTCTTTTCAATCTTGCCTTAGGATTAGATTTTAGGACATAGAAGCCTGGCCTATTTTGTTCCTCTAGACCATGACTGTGCCATCGTACTGATAACTTTCTTTACCTTGTGCCTCTAGACCATTCTCGTGCCAACAACATCAACTTATCAACTCGTGCTTGCCTTTCAGCCCATATTTGAAATACAACAACTAGGTTGTGCCATAAACTCTGTACGTGCTTCAATATCGAGGTTGTGCCTCACAACTTAACATGACTTAACAAAACTTGCCTTACCGCCTTTCTTAACTTAACTCGAAATGACTCAAATCCTAACTTATGCAACTTTGAGTAGACAACTCAATACTCGATGACACATCTCGTGCCAAAGCACGTGTCTTTACTTATAACCAAATCTTAGGCTCCATACTGGTTTTACAACCGTTCATACCTTTTTGACTTAATTCATGTTGTGCTTATACTTCCTTATTACGACCGACACCGTGCATGCAGATTGCCATCCAATACGCTAACTTATCTATATGAAAGGACACTTGTAATTCAAGCCATCTTGGACATGTAGGTGGTATAGACGACCCTTACAGCCAAGGATAGCTAGCCCTGCTCAAGTCCTCAAATCACCACGACGTGTTCTTGCTTAACTACCTTGCTTCCCTCCTAGGTCGATACGGTCCTGTGGCCCCAGGCTACCAAATCGAGGGTACGAAACCTTGTGCATAAGTTGTCCATGACCATGCACCTATGAGAACTTCTAGACTCAACGTAAATGCATGGCCTAACCGTCACAACTTACTTGTCACGACCCGCACCCTAGAGTAAGGATACGAGAAGTGGGTACGTCCAGCCTACGCCGCAGTGTCGGCGGTATAACGCTGTCCTAGGTTAATCATCTAATAATATATAATATACCTGTACAGTATATACACTCTGAATGGAGGTGTCATAGAAATACAGTCTCAATCACATCTAAGGTAGAGCATGATAAAAGATAGATAGATAAGAACAGAATAAATCCACAGAAAAAACAATCCAGATAAAGTCTAAGTGTCTAAGATAGATACATATCCAAAAACATCAGATAAAATAAACTCCCAGTATATACAATAATGTATCAATGAGAAGACAAGGTAAGAATCTAAGCTAACAGTCTAAACCACTGGTGGTAGATCCTCTACTACAAGTGGGTCCAAGTCACACGTGTTGTCTAAAGCTGCACCATAATAGGTAGACACCAGAGCCTCATCATTCACTATAAAATTTTCAACAGGTCCAGTCAGGACAGGAGCCAGCACAGTACATCTCACGCAGTTCATATAATAACAGGAATAAAATACAGGCAACAGAGTAAAATACATGAAACGTTGAAGAGTATACATGAGTAAAAAGAAGACCGTAATGAAATATCTACTATAAGTAAAGAGCTATAGTGAACTAGTGATTTAGAATACAAGCTAGACATGTGAACGGCTTGATAATAAACATGAGAGGTCGTACATGGCTACACTACTTTGGAAATTGTCCACATGACTATTTATACTCTTCCCGTACCCCAATCAATACACAAGGATCTAGACAAGTTATGTTATTGCATGATATTCACATGGGGGCCCATATAAGGGTGTACGTAAATATAAAAATGGGGGCTCCGTGTTCATGAGAGTACATGAATCACGAGAGTGCACATGTAAGGTGAAAGCACAAGAGTACATGATGAAAGTAAAATGCACATGACATAATGTATCTGATGCTTCCGAGGGGGGATAACATCGTATGAAAAGATCCATATAGTACTAATCCGTGTTTCCATCGTATCAGCATCAATTAAGATAATCTAGAGCGAGAAAGTACTCCTAACAAGAATGAAACGGTCAGAAAATGTACTCGCCTGATACCCTGGATGTCCGGAAGAAAAATAATGCCTGAGGAATGGTGTCTGTCTCCTAATCAGAGCAACACAAGTTACAATATGTCCAGATAATAAAGTATGATACTATGATGCAGTCTACATGATGTTGGGTCAATTCTAGATTAAAGTCAACCCTGGTCAACTTTAGTCAACTATCTAGTCAAAGCTAGGTCAACTGGGTCAAATTGGTCTATATTAGTCTACACTAGGATACCATGGTGTCCACTTCCTAGTTAACTCATTAGCTTATAGTATAGGAATACTTAAGTCCTAACTTGAATCTTAGCTATCTACCCCAAGGTTTTTATCCCTCACTTACCCCATCTATTTTCTATAATACACATTACAAATAGATTGAACAATGGAAGACAACTGAACATAGAAGGATATCATACAAGAGCTGCCCTTGTGTATGGAGAGTGAATTAAGGATACCAAAACAGTCCCATTATCAATACAAATACTTCTATTAAAGTCCAATGAGGACTGAACAATGGTTTCAAAGGGAATGGCTCACTTGATATGAACTGAACCATAAACCTTCCCTAAATGAGCTGGACTGATACATTACCTTCAAAAGGGACTGGACAATGAACCACTAAGGCAAATCACATGTCCATATGTGGACAGATCCATTAATATCAGATGGACTGCACAGGGGAAAATCTGAACTTAAATGAAGGCATGGTCATTTGGAATGACTGAACTGTTAACACCCAAAGGACTGAACAATATAGGATAGGTAAAACTGATACTTAGGTGGACTGATACAACATGGCTCATAGGCTGCACACATCAAACAAATACAGTGTAAATACCATAGTGTGTGTGTGTGCATGAGAGTATGGTGAGGAAAAGCAGTGTGACAGGGATTGGGAGTGTGTGTGTGAATGTGTAAGCATGTGTGTGTGTATATGGGGCTGTAGGCTAGTGTCACATGTGTGTGTTAAGATGTGGCACATGTGTAAGTGTCAAGTGACAGTGTCCATCTACATGTTCTCAGAAATCAGTGAACTAACAGTGTATATATATCAAAACTATTTCAGTTTTCACATAGGTAATGTATCAAAACAATTTCAGTTTTCTCCATATGATTTCAACCTCAGTTATCTCATTCAACTGAACTTAGTAAACTACATTAAATTTCAGAATTTAAAACCCAATCAATACATAATGAACTCTCATTTTTGTTCCAACAAGGAATCATTGACAGTTTATAAACAAACTCAATTTCGAATTCCCAACTCTCAACAGGTAACTAGAAGTATATGAACAATACCAATATCTCTGGGATTGAGCATAAATCAAAAATAAAACTAAAATCACTTCAAAATCATCCCAACTTTCACAAAAGGAAAATCAATCACAGTTTTGCAAATGACAGTTTAATCAATGAAATCAATAGACAGTTTAATAATCTTAATCGAATCCCATGAATCAATGTCAGTACTAACACACAGGTGCAAGAAATTAACATGGTAATCAACTTTCGAAATCAACTTAAATCAGGAAATTAAATATTTAGGAATTACAAAACACCGTGTAGTGTGCAAATGACAGTTTATAACCAATCGAATTCGAATACTCTACTACAATGCAACCTAGGTTATCATCACATGTATTCATAGTTAATTTATCATTCAAAACCTATTAAATGTATTCGAACTAAATTAATCAGCAGTGAATTAATGTATCAGAGAGAGAGAGGAAATTGAAACCATTTTTTCCAATTCAAACTCGAAAACCCAAATAAACCTTCAATTCTAATGTGCAGTCATAAAACATAGTTAAACATGCAATTGGGATGAGTTCGTGTCCATAAAGTTGGACACGAAGTGTCCCAAGCAACAGACACTTGCACAGAGCACCCGAGTTCACTGTCTCGTGCGGCCAGTCCCCAAAGGATTGGACACAACATGGAGCATCGGATACCTCGTGCACTTGGACACAGGTAGCCCAACTATTGTGCTACCAGGTCGACACAACACGATGTGTCCTAGTTGTGTCTACACGTGACATGAAGGCCGTATAAGAGGGCCCTATCCGTGCGTGTACAGTGCGTGTGCACACAGTACACGATCCGTGCACGTGTGATTGCTCCCTAATCACTAAACAAAATCTCATAAAAATTTGTGAGCCTCGTGTCAGTCACCCTAGCAGTGTCCACACAAAATTTGGTGTCAAGAGATGGCATGTCCAGTGAGATATAGGACACGGACAGCAGGGCATGTGTACAAGGCTGTGCGCGTGTGTGCGTGTCCAATTTCTGACACGAATATGATATGAAATCCATATCAGTCTTCACAAAATATATTATACACACATAGATCTATAATTCCATGTAATTAGTTTTTCGAAAATTGAAAATAAAATCCTTAGAGGCATTTCGTCGAACACCTATACATACACTATGACACGTGTCCGATACGGACACCAAACAGACACGAAATCCACCCAAATTCTAGGGACAGCTGTTTGCCATGAAATATAAAAGAACAGAATAATTATCGGAGGACTGGACTTTTACTTCACAATATAAACTCGCTTGTACAAAAAAAGCCTAGGGACGAAAACCTAGGTACAGCAATCTAAGTACAATTGTTTATTTTAGATCGGATACAGCCTTGGCTCCGGGGATGATCTGCTTGGCGTTAATGAAGAAATGCTCTCCTTGTTCTCTCTGTGCCTGCCTTTGTCTCTCCAAGTGCTCTGGTGCTCTTCGAAAAAAAGTTCTCCTCGCAAGGGAATGGCACCTTGCTATTTATAGGAATGGGATGCAATCATTAGGGTTTGTAATGATTGCCTCCTTGATATGTCGGCGGTTAAGGACCAATTAATCTGGACCCTTCATTCTGATTGTAGCAAATCTAGGTAATTAATGTAGATTGCATCAAATCTCTATGGGCAATTAATGTTGATTGCCATGAATATTCGTGACTTGTGATGGCTTGCCACGTGTCTAATTTGCTCGATTTGACTTGATCTGGATAATTATGGTGATTGCAATAAATCTGATTTTGTTAGGATTTATTAGCACCCATAATTCCAGGAAGATAAGACTGCCACGTGTCTCAATCGTCATGACAAGCGCCACATGTCCTCCATTGGGTCATCTTGGCAGAGCCGCATATGAGTGGGCCGCATGAGGATGAACGGCCGCATGAAGATGAGCAGCCGCATGGGAATAGGCAGCCGCATGCTGACGGACGGCCGCATAAAGGATGCAGCCGCATGAAGATGGGTGGCCGCATGAAGGGGGCGGCCGTATAAAGTGGGTGGCCGCATAATTACAGCAGCCGCATGCCTCGGGACTCGGTGGATTCAGCCAGCTGTGAAAAAATTTTCTTCTCTTCCCTAGAAATACGCCTTTATGTCAGTCATTATTGCGCCTTTATGTCAGAGCTATCATTTGTCAGAGCTGTCAGCCGTCAGGTCATTAAATGCAGCAAAAGACGAAGGGAAGAGCTGTTGAAGGCCATGTGGCCCCTCTCTGGGCCTCATGGAATTTTTTGAGCCGTATAGACTTTTGAGTCGCATGGTCCCCTGAGCCGTATGGGCTCTCTGAGCCGCATGGGGATCCTTGGCTACATGGATCTTTCTTTATTCTTTTTCATGCTTCTACAAGACCCCCTTCAAAGTTTTCAATTTGCAAAATTGAAATACTTTGAATAAGAGGCATGGCTATGTATGAACTCCTCTGGCCGCATAGGATGTTCTGGCCGCATGGATGTCCTAGCCGCATAGCCTCCTCAGCCGCATGGCCATCTGAGCCGTATTGGCAAACCAGCCGTATGGACTTCCTGGCCGCATAGGTTGTCTGGCCGCATGAGCTCCTTGCCACATCATCCTGCCATATTTGCAAATCTTTTGCATTAATTGCCTTTGATTTGCTCTCAGATTTTGAAGCCGCTTTTCGGGGCAGAATCCCAAGAGTTTGGCCTTTATTTAGTCGGTTCGTCTCGATAACCGAAGAGTCGGTTTTCATACTGCACGTAGATCGAAGCGCCCTCCTTTTGCCTGTAAATATGAACGTGTTTAGTCGGAGAGACTTCTTTACTCTCTCTCTCTCTCGTCTTCAACTCTTGCTGCCCTAATTTTCTTCCTTTGTCTTTCTTCTTCGACCGTCGGATGATAATGGCCCCCAAGTCTTCCAAGGTTGCCTCTGCTGCTACGAAGGGCAAGAAAGCGGCTTTTTCGTCGGCCACTACGCCTGAAGTGCACCCTGACGTCCACCCTACTTTTAAGGATAAGGATTGGATGAAATATTGAATGCTTTGAACCCTAAAATCCATGGCTCTGTTGTATAATTTATGCACAACCCTTCATCCTTCATCTTTATTGAACTGCCCAAGTTCAACATGATGAAACCGCATACGTTGCATGGGCCGCATGACCTTCTCATATCCGAGCCGCATGGGGCATGCCCTATGTTTGAGCCGCATGAGAAGGGCTTGAGCTGCAGGAGCACTTCTGGATTTGAACCGCATAAAGTCCCATTGAACGGGACCGCATGAGCTCCTGATGAACTGGACCGCATAAAGCTTCGCTAAGTCGTGCCGCATAAGCTCATCTGCTGAATAGAACCGCATAAGCTCAACCGAACCACATAGGCTCTATCGTAGCAGTGCCGCATGAAACCTAACTGAATTGGGCCGCATAAGGCTACGTTGAACCGAGCCGCATAGGCTCTATCGAAGTAGTGCCGCATGAAACCCAACTGCATTGGGCCGCATAAGGCTACGTCGAACCGAGCCGCATAGGCTCATAGGAGCTTTTTTTAAGAAACTTCAAGTGGTTTCGTTTAAACCATCTTTTAATCCTGTTTCTTTTATTCTTTCTTCAGTGGATCTGCCAATCAATCCAGCAGGCGAGCTTTTGGTGGGTTCAGCCCAATATGCCATGGGTGTGCAGCTCGACGACTTGGTTCGACGTGTGTCAGATCAGCTTCCCGCCGATGAGCCTTTGGAGAGGGTGAGCGCCATCAATAGCCAGCCTTTCCACTTTCTTTGTACTATGATGAACTCGGGAAGGCTGGAAGGAGAGTATCTAAAACCAGCCTTTCTCTTCGGGGATGCTCTATCCATAAAGAACCCCCGAGTGCTGGACATTTCTGAGAGCTGGGACTTTACTGTAGACGGGGTGGAGATCCATATTCCCGAAATGGAACGTCATTTTCCCCTTTCGTTGTTTAATATGGTACCGTTGAGCAGAAGATGGTGGGCTCCCTAACTCCAACCCAATCGGGGATATTCGTGGGCAACATCCATTATAATAAGAATATTGGGTCAGCATATGCGAGCAGGGACTCAGTCAGTCGGAGCGTGATGGGACTGATTCCGGGTACCTTCATAAATGTATCTGGTTCCAACTTTACGTTTACTCTAGCCGATACCTTCCTGAATCAACTCGCTCGTAAGGGGTCTTATCCTGTTGGCAGGTTGTCGCTGCTGAACTGGATAAACCCCATCCCTACGTGGGCCAACCTGACCTCATGGATCCTGAGAAAATACGAGGCATTTCTTCGGGAGATTGACCTCTATTATGCCATCCGGGGCACCTGTTACGGGTTACCCATCAACAAGCCGTTGTTCATGGCTCTTTTGGAAATGTATAACCGGCAGACGGAAACTTTTTTTGTGCCCGGAGGGGAGTTGGAACTTGCTCTCCATGAAATATATGCTGTTTCTAAGCTGCCATGGGGGGCGAGGCCTTTGAAGTATACATCCCGACAAACAAAGAATTCGAGGATCTGGATCGATGATTCTCGGATTTCGTTGTCGTGTACCGGGAACTGCTATGCCACCACAGTATCTGTCACCAAACGGCTATCAAGAAGAACAATAGCTCAAAAGGGAACGCTCCCCATACCACGTCCTGGGTCTTGTATTTTTCAAATTAAGTCCCTCTGGCCGGGTTTCTTCCAGAGGTCCTCAAACCCAGAAGGAGATAAAAAACCTGATGTCGAATGACAAGAGGTCGAGGTCCACCAGTGACAAATTTGGGAGTCGCACTGACTCCTTCAGCTATATCTACCACGCTACCCGGTAGATGTCTAAAAAAGCGCTCTTGGCCGGATTCTTGATAGTGTGGCTACGGAACTGCATAGTCTCGGGAGGGGCAGGTTCAATTGAAAGGATCAGCCGCCACTTCATCCTCCCGGTCGTGAAGCTGGTCTTCAGAGTCAGGCTGGCCCTTCTTCCGGCCATGGTGTGTAGCATACACCACGGCCTTCGCGCCTTTTCGTCCAAAGTCATTGCCCGCGAGACGACACTGGACTTTAAGCGAATAGAGCTACCCTACCATTATCTAATGGGGTGGCTATTGATGCATTATCGGTCGTTGATGAGGCTCGGAGCAGAAGATGGCGTTACCGCTGATGACGCTTTCCTTTTCTGATACCATCGTCAGCATTGGGAATACGACACCATGCCAGCCTGTCGGAGGGCGTTGGCGAGAGTAGACGGACACGACTTCTTTGTGTCTGTTTCTCAATTTATCGCTAGAGAAGTGAGGGGTGTACATGTTGATGGCATTGAACCTCCCCTCCTTTTATCTGAGAAAATGCTCCTATGGCTGTACAATATTCGTCCAGCGCACCTAGTATATCGTTACCGCAATAACGTATACCTGGAGCCCTACTTGTCCAGCAGGTTCTCCTGCCAGTTCGGGTATAGCCAGCTGTTCCTTGATTGTCCCAGTACTTGTCTAGGCTTTGAGGGCAGTGTCCTTGATGGTATCAGGGCTTGGCATTATTACAATACGGTTCATACCCGAGCTAGCTTCTCGGTCCCCGATGCTAATACATCAGAGAATATTTTGTACATGGCGGCCCTCTATCATGTTACGACGAGCAAGCCTCCCGTTAATTTTGACATGAGTACCAGCTTTATTGTAGGTACTGGCTTGGCAGAGAAGCCCGAGGGGTCCAAAAAGAGAAAGAAAAAGGCGAATATGGTTCCTGTGCCGGACTCGGAGTCCACGACGGCAGGCGAAGAGGATTATGAGCAGGATGCCGATGATTCGTACCATTCCTCGGACGAGAAGGTGGGGGATCAGCCACCTATTATTCCGGATGATATGGTGGCGGGGCAGCCGCCTGCTGTGCCTGGTCCTTCGTACAAGCGAAGCAGGCGTATGTTCACTGATGATGGCAGAACCTACTCTACGAAGCGAGCTGCGGTAAGATGTCGCAGGCTGTTTATTGAGGATATTGACGTTGTTTCTGAGGTGATTTGAATTTCAACTACCTTTTCCTTCTTTTTCTAAACTATGGCCTAATCATTTTCTTTTGCTCTTTATAGGCGTCAGAGGAGTCGGTTTCTCGGGACCCGATCGCTGAGGTCGATCCGGCCCTGACCACTTTGGTCAATGATATGTGCACCGCTATCATTTCTGCTGGGGTTCTTTCGGAGGCGGCCGAGGAGTCCCATCTTGCTGAGACCTCAACCTATGGGGACGGGGGCTCTACTGCATCTGTCCCTGAGACAGTTAAATTTCAACGGGGTGACGCTGAACTGGCTGGCTCCCTTTCAGGGGTGGCTGGGGCAGAGAAACCAGTTGAATTCAACTTGGAGGTCGCGGGTGAGGAGACTATGTCAGCTGCGAGTGAGCTGCGGCCTCCATGCTCCTCCCCTGGTAAGATAAGTCGAATCTTAACTTGTGAGGAGGCCTATCTGCTCTATCATCACATCCTTCGGGTTATGTCGATTGATGGTTGCTTTGGACGTACAGGTCCCACCACTTCATTGCCGGTGACGGACATTGTCGGGGCAAACTCTTCCGAAGGGGATCTGATGGAAGCACATGTGCCTCCTTCTCTTCCGACCTATATTGAAGGGCCCCCAGCTTGATCGAGTTTGGGGGCTCAAGTGGCGGCACAGCCGGGGTGGGGGACAATGCTTCCTGCGTCCTACTCTGCTAATATGGTTTCGGGGGTTGACCTTTCTGCCTTGCCGAGTATCCAAGCTCTTCGGGCGGCGGAAGAGGAGCTAGCCGCTCTTCATGCGTCTTTTCGCTCAGAATTTATTTTCCTGGTGGCAGGGATGGCAAGTTCTGATGCTACTCCTTCGACACTGCCAGCCACACTTCCTTTGACGTCGTCCTCTACAGAAGTTTTGGATGAAGTGTCACAGGATGTGGTTGACACCTTTTACTGCCACCTGAAGAGAGGGGTCGAAGCAGCTGTGGAGGGAGGGACTCCCTTTGCTATGGCCCGTCAGTGCGCCGGTGGCCAAATCGACATCCTTAGAATACTTCTCGGTGGGGCGGGGCTAGCTGCGCTTCTAGAGCCCAAACTGCTAGAGGCTGATCGACTTGTGACCCAGTTTCACGTGCTGCGGCAAGCTGATCTGTCTGCGGCAATAGATCAAGAGCGCACTTTCCTCATAATCGCGGTGGAGAAGGTGAGGCTTGCTCGGGATTGGATCAAGCCAACTATACTGAACGACCGCCGCGATCTGTCTCTGTTATACGATCAATTGAGCCGTAGAAATGAAGATTGCATGGATCGGGAAGCGACCGTCTCCCGGGGGTAATCGACACCAGGGAGCAGATCCTCGAGCTCCAGAGAAAGTTGGCCTTTTTGGAGTCTGAGCTCGAAGTCGCCCGTACCGAAAAGGGACTTGTTATCCATGAGGCTGACAGACTTAGTCGAGCTTCTGCCAATCTGGAGCTCGCCCTGAAGAAGATGGAGGATGGCTGGCGGGCACACATGTATTTTGATGATACGGACCAGTTGTCCCAGGAAGCGGAGCGCCGAGCTAGACAGCGGCTTGAACAGGGGGCCACTTTGGTGAAGAACCGCCTCCTGGAATTATGTAATGCCGAACCATAGTCGGCCTTTTCTTCTTTTGTTATGTTCTTTTGAGGGGGACATGGTCCCAGAACATGTAATGCTTTTTGGCTTCCAAATAAAAGAGTATGCTTTATTCTACCCTTTACCTGTACTGCTTATTGTGCTTCTGGTGTTATGGTGGCGTTTGCCCCGCATGGAGGACTTGGTTGTGGACCTGTTACCCTTGGCATACCTTGGTTTTAGGTATGGATAACAATTTTGATGGGGATACCTAGAGCAATTCTACGGCAAGGTGGTCATGGACGTTCCGGGTATCGGGAGAATGAATGCCATGGAGCAGCTGGGCTCCTCGGGCATGATAAGAAATGATGTGCATGTACTAGGAAACTTGGTACCGCATTTGTGGTCAGCAGAGGACATTTGTGAGCCTATTATCCTTGGCGTACCCTGGTTCAGGATACGGATAATAGGATGAAAGAGAACCAACATACTTACTCAGAGGTAATGAGGACATGGCAAGTATGGGGGTTTTACCGCAGAGTCTTCCTACTCAGAGGTAATGAGGACATGGCAGGAGTGGACTCGACGGAGGATATTTGTGGTCAACAGAGGATATTTGTGAGCCTATTATCCTTGGCGTACCCTGGTTCAGGATACGGATAATAGGATGAAAGAGAACCAACATACTTACTCAGAGGTAATGAGGACATGGCAAGTATGGGGGTTTTACCGCGGAGTCTTCCTACTCAGAGGTAATGAGGACATGGCAGGAGTGGACTCGACGGAGGATATTTGTGGACCTATTATCCTTGGCATACCCTGGGTTTTTTTTTTGGTACAGATAATAAGTCGAGGGAGAACCAACATATTTACTCAGAGGTAATAAGGACATGGCAAATATGAGGGTTTCTTCGATGGAGCCTTCCCACTCAGAGGTAATAAGGATATGACAGGAGTGGCCTCCATGAAGGGGTACATAGGACGACTCAGAGGTAATGAGGACATGGAAGTTCTATGTAGAGGGGTGATTTGTTTTTGGCGGAAGTAAAACGACTCAGAGGTAACATCGACGTGGTCGTTTTGAAAATTTGTGGATCTGTTACCCTTTTTTTGTACTAAGAGTACGGGTAGTAGATCATGAGAGAGGAGCTCTTTCAGAGAAATAAGTTCAGAGGTATGATCATACATGACTTACTATCTGAAAGAGTGACCGGAGTGTGAGTTCAGAGGCAACTGCGGGTACATAACTCGATAATCTGGGAGATTGTGAATATGAGTTCAACGGTACCGGAGGGTACATGACTCAATAATCTGGAATTTGGAATATGAGTTCAGCGGTACCAGCGGGTACATAACTCAATAATCTAGGATTTGGAATATGAGTTCAGTGGTACCAGCGGGTACATAACTCAATAATCTGGAATTTGGAGTATGAGTTCAGCGGTACCAGCGGCTACATAACTCAATAATCTGGAATTTTGTGAATATGAGTTCAGCGGTACCAGCGGGTACATGACTCGATAATCTGGAAAATATCGTTTAGACATAATATTTCGTCAGGAACTTATCGTTGACGGGCAGCATGAGCAAGTCTCCATTTTGTTTTTGCGAGGCGGTAAGCACCGTTGGAGAATACAGCCTCAATGATAAATGGACCTTCCCATTTTGGCTGGAATTTGCCGGCAATTTTGTGAGTCATGAACATCGGCCTCCGAACTGCCAGAACGAGATCACCCACTTGGAATGTTCTGATTTTAACCTTCTTGTTGAAGGCTCCGGAGATGCGTGCTTGGTATAGCTCGATCCGTTGCTGAGCCAGTAAACGTTTTTCATCTAAGGCCTCCAACTCTCGTAGCCGGCGATGATAGTTATCGTCTATCGTCAATTGGTAAGTAAGAGCGATGTGGAGCGACGCGGAGCGAGGGTATTTGAGTCTCCAATGGGAGAATTGCCTCACTCCCGTACACCAGGGAGAATGGTGTGTTTCCTGTGGCTGTTCGGACTGTGGTACGGTACGCCCATAAGCATTCACCAAGCTTCTCATTCTAGTCGCGCTTGTTGGACGATACCAACTTTTTGAAAAGTTTGATAATTGTTTTGTTGAATGCTTCTGCCAACCCATTCGCTGCTGGGTTGTATGGCGTTGAAGAAATATTTTGGATATGGTGCTTGTCGCAGAACCGATAGAAGGCGTGACTTGCGAACTGCGGACCATTATCGTGGATGATCCTTCAGGGCAGTCCAAAGCGATAGATGACATGATGCTTGAGGAAGCTGATCACGTTTGAAGTCTTTACTTCTGTAAGCGAAACATCTTCCGCCCATTTGGAGAAGTAATCTGTGATTGCGAGTTTGAAGCGATGTCCTCGGGAGGAAGGTGGAGTAATCGGACCGATGATATCCATTCTCCATGCTTCAAATGGCCAGGATGCTACCGTCGGATGTAGAAATTCGGATGGTTGGTGGATGAAGTCTGCGTGGACTTGGCAGGCTTTGTATTTTCTTGCATAGTCTATCGCATCTACTACCATCGTGGGCCAGTAGTAGCCCATTCGGCGAAGACGGTCTTGCAATTTTTGGCCAGGCTGATGGACCCCGCAGACACCGTCATGGGCTTCGCGTACGACTTCTTTGACTTCTGCGCTTGACAGACATCAAAGCAGTAATCCATCGTAGGATCGACGGTACAGCATTTTCGTCTCTGTATCATAGAAGAATCTGAGAGAATGCCTTCTGATGGAAGTGGCTTCCTTTGGGTTCTTGGGTAGGATGTCGTAGACTACAAAGTCTATGAATGGTTGTCTCCAGTCTAGCGCTTCGTCGATCGTCTGAGCGGAATAACTCGCCACGAATTGAACGTTGTTCTTGGGATAGATCAGTTTGTGGCCTATCACATCTACCGAATGATGAGTATGGTTTGGCACTGCTAAGGAAGCGGCAAGGCCTGCTAGGGCATCGACTTCAAGGTTTTGGAGTCTGGGAACGTGTTCGATGAAGAATCCCTCAAATGATGAGATGATGTCGATCGCTATTTAGTGATAGGGGATCATGTCTTCATGGCGGACTTCGTATGAACCTCGGATCTGATTGATGATTAACTGCGAATCGTCGTATACTTCAAGATATTCTACCCCCAGCTCTCTTGCAAGTTGGAGGCCAATGACCAAAGCGTTGTACTCGGCCACATTGTTAGAGCAGGGTTCTGTGAGGGAGTAAGCGCGATTGATTACCAACCCGGAAGGATAAACCAGCACCACCCCGACTCCGACGACGATGTTGCCCTTAGGTCCGGTCCTTGAGGCGGCGTCGAAGAACATTCGCCATATATCATCGTGAGAGGTTGCATGCGAGTCGGCGACCTCATCTAGGATTCCTTCATATATTCTGGACGACTCTGAGCCTGGGTGGGCTGCTAAAAAGTCTGCTAGGGCTTGACCTTTAACAGCCTTTTGCGGGACGAAGATCATATGGTAGGGGTACAGTAATATTGCCCATATATCGAGGTGAGAGCTGAGTGCTCCTGGTTTCGTTACGAGGACCCTGAGAGGATTGACTCGTGAGATCACATGTATGGTTTGTCCTGTGACATAGTACCGCGTCTTTTGAATGGCGAACACCAGGGCGAGGCATTCCTTCTGTACGGCAGTGTATCGGTGTTCTGGCCCAATCATCATTCGGTTGAGGTAATATGTAGCTTGTTCATGGCCTGCATCGTTGTTTTGTGCTAGCAGAGCGTCGAGGAAATGCTCCATTGCTCGTATATAGAGCAGGAATTGTTTTCCAGCAACCGGGGCTACCAGGACTGGAGGGTTCGACAAATATTCTTTGATGCTGTCGAAGGCACGCTGACATTCTTCGTCCCATACGAATGAGACGCCCTTCTTCATGAGATGGGTGAATGGCTGACAATGCCCGGAGAGGTTAGAAATGAACCTCCTGATGTAAGCTTGCCTCCCTTGAAGGCCTCTGAGTTCGCGGAGATTTCTCGGGGGACCCATCTCCATAATTGCCTTCGTCTTCTCTGGATCTACGTGGATTCCCTGGACAGTAATAATAAAACCCAGGAATTTTCCGTTGGATACGCCCAAGAAGGATTTTGTGGGATTCAACTTCAGGTTGTGCGCTCGCATCAGGTCGAATACCGTCCTCAGATCCTACAGATGGTCTCCCTTATAGCGACTCTTGACGGTGATGTCATCAACATAGCACTCCATAGTCTTGCGTAAGTGGTCCCTCAAGATGATACTCATGGCTCTTTGATTTGTGGTGCCAGTATTCTTTAAACGGAAAGGCATGACTGTGTAGCAGTATGTGCCAATCGATGTTCGGAAAGATGTATGCTTCTTGTCGTCAGGAGACATCTTGATTTGGTTGTACCCTGAGAAGCCATCCATGAATGACATGCGTTCGAAGCCGCATGTGTTGTCGATCATGATGTCTGTGATAGGGAGGGGGAATTCATCTTTGGGACATGCCTCGTTCAGATTGCGAAAGTCGATGCAGATTCGAATCTTTCCATTCTTGTTGAGGACTGGTACTATGTTGGCGACCCAATCCGGATGTTGTTCCTCACGAATGAAGCCGCTGGCTATCAGTTTGTCAACTTCGGCTTCGATCGCGTCCATGATGCCTGGGCGGAAGCGTCGCTGTTATTGTTTGACCGGCTTTGCATCTGGCCGAATGTTGAGCTTGTAAAGGGCAACCTCGGGGTTTAGTCCTGGCATGTCTTCATAGCTCCAGGTGAACACATCAATGTATTCTTTGATGAGTTCTAGTAGCGATTCTTCCTCTTCGTCTGTCAGGCTTTTACTGACAAAGATTGGTTTCGGAGAAGATTCGCTGCCGAGGTCGACCTGTATAACCTCATCTTCAATAGGAGGTTCTCTCTGCTCGAACCACTTTTCCCATTGTGCATCCAGCTGTTGGGCCCACGGCTCTAACTCGAGGATTTCAGGAATGTCTTCATCTTCTTCGTAAGCGTCGGCGAATGCCATAATGACTGACAGGACTTGTCTGAATACGTCTCCGATGCTGGTATCCGAATCAGAAGTTGGTGATCCGGTTGAGTGTGAATGCCAGTCGCATTCCTCATCTGAGCTTTCAGGGGTCGTTACAGGCGTAACATATTCCGGTCCAAATCGGGTCTTGCTGTAGTAGTCCCGTGGTTTACCAACCGGGACTGGCGGCTTTAAAGGTAATCGTCGACCAGTGCCGTAGTTCAAGCCTGGCATAGTCTCCAGATCATACCCCTGTTTTTGCATGAGATATTTGGATTGGGGGCTATACAGATAAAGAGGCAGTCTCCCGGCATCTGATTCGAGATCGACCTTATGGTGAAGGGTTGTGGGTCGTCCTTCCGGCCGAAGATGATTGGATGGTCCCCTCCCTCGATTATGCGATAAGAGTCTTCTACTGGAGTAAGCTGGTTTGCGGTGTAAACATTTGTCACCTGTGTGTGTAGGTGAGTGCCTATACCGTGTTCCATAATCTGCGGAGGGAACATCAGTGTGGGCAGCCACATACTTGGCTAATTCTGGTTCTTCTTCGGCCACCCCCTGTATAAATAAAGACTGAGAGGATGACTTGGGCAGCTTGATCATCAGGGGTTCTGTTGGTGGAGCCGAACGTGGAGTTGTTGGCAAACTAGCGATACCCAGTTTGGTACTCGATGTTGGGCGGGGAGTTGTTGGCTCGCTAGAAGCCCCAGACTTTGCATCGGGGTGACGATTCTTCTTGGGAAGACGTATCGTCATTGGCTTATCAGAGGGATTGAGCTTCTCTGTTTGTGGCTGGCCGGCTCTTGGTAGTCTAATTGTCAGTGGCTCCGTTGTGGGTCTCGGCGCTTGGCCGGACGTTGGCAGCCGGATTATCATTTGCCCTTCTTGTGTTGAGAGGCTGATTGCGTCCTTACGCAGAGCGGCCATAAGGGGTGCAGACTTGCCAGGTTTGCGAGCTTGGAGGTAGATCGTTAGAGGTTCTTCTGATCCTGTGGTCGTCTCAGTTCGAGTTTGTACATCTTCATCTAGGTGCCTCTTCGACTTCTCGTATAGACAGGAATCCGAGTAGTAGGATTCGACCCCTTTGAAAGGATCAATGTCGGTAAATTCTGTCCTCACGAAGCCGTGTTTGTCGACATACTTGAAACACTGGTGCAGCGTGGAAGGCACGATCATGTAATCATGTATCCAAGGGCGCCCCAAGAGGATGTTGTAGGAAGTGTTCGCATCTATGATATAACAGGTTACTTCTGACTGGAGATCGCCAATTTGGCACTTCAAGCGAATCTTTTTGATCGGGTAGCTCCTGCCCGAATTGAAACCGCTGATGGCGGTACTTGTTGGCGTCAGACGATGCATAGGAATACGAAGATGATGTAACAGACCCTTCGAGATGATGCTTATGGAAGAACCAGGATCAATGTGCATCCGGTCCACCTTTACGTCGCTGATGTATCCAGTGTAATATAACGGTCGATCGTGCATGTTGGTTTTGATGAGCATATCTTGCGGAGTGAAGACAATATTGGGCATCGCTCCTGTACAAGAGCTGTCTTAGAGATTTGCAGGCGGGCTCTCTCCTGTGAGGTTGACCTGAGCCAGATAGGCGTCGGCATTCTGGAGTGCAACGCTCAAAGCCGCATGAACATCCTTTGAGAGTCTCAGGAGCTCGTATAATGACAATTTGGCCGGTGTGTTGGCCAATTGTGCCTAGATGTCGAAGTTGTAGGGCCTCTCCAGCCCCTGCGGTGCCTCTTTTCGAAAGGATTTATCAAAGCGAGTCTCCTTCGGCCTAGGCTTGTCGGTCGTCGGAGGCTGAGAAGGTCCTGGAGCGTCAGCAGTAGCTGGCTGATGATCTTCAGCCAAGTTATCAGCCATAGGTTGGGATTGTGCCCCAGACCGGGTGACAACAGCCGTGACTTCTTCGACATCTACCGAGATTGTGCGGCAGGATCTGACTTTTTCACTCTTCTTCTTACGAATGGAAGGTGGTGTGGATTGAGTCACCTCGGGTACCAGGTTCGGATGGACCCACATGATCTCCCCCCATAATGTGGTGAGAGGCACTAGACCAGCAGCCTGATCCCGAGGAGGTAGAAGATTAACAATCTCTATTGTCGCCAGAGGGACCGGTACCACGCCGTCTTGAGTCTTCGTTGGAGGGAAGCTGTCGAACTGTACGGACACCATGTTGGCTGCTACGGTTACCTCCTCGAAATCGATGGCCAGAGCCTTCGAATCGATGAGATGTTGGATGTATCGCTTCAGTTGGTAGCAGTCGTGTGTAGCATAGTGGACGTAGCGGTGGTAATGGCAGTACTTTAGGCTCTCCATTTCTGCCGGCCGAGGTTTCCGTCTTAGTGGAGGGAGCTGAATTCTGTCTTCTTGTATGAGCATGTCCAAGATGGGCTTGACGTGGCCGTCTTCGAAGGAGTAGGTCATTTGCGGCCATTGTTTGTCTGCCGATTTTGACTCAGGTTACTGGGCTGTGTCATCCACCATAGCCTGCTTGCCCTTGCTATCCCGATTGTTGGAGGAGTTACCACCATTGTTGTTATTGAAATTGGGGCTCTTGCCCTTGTCCTCTCCCTCCGAGATGTGCAATCCCAGTTGGCAAGCTTTCTTCAACCTTTCTTCAGCGCTAGTGGCACTGATGATAAACGTCTTCCAATCCTTAAATTGACTTTCTCCCATCCAGAGACTGATTGTTGGAAGCAATCTCTTTTGGCAAATTTCAATCAAAGGGGAATCTGGGTTACCATATGGCAATTTTATTGCGGCTTGGCAAAACCGCTCAATATAGTTCCTTGTCAGCTCCTTCTCCCCTTGGACGACGTCCATGAGGGTGGACATTTTGACGTCCTATCCTACTTCGTAAAATCTCTCCATGAACATGCGCTTGAAGCTGGCGAAGGAGTGGATGCAGTTGTCTGGCAGGTTGCGATACCAGTCGAAGGCGACCCCTTCCAATGCCCCAATAAATAATCGTGTAAGGATGGCATCGTCATGGGGCAAATGGTCGGTGGTGACCTCGAAGTAAGTGATGTACCGACTTGCGGAGGTCTTGCCATCATAAGGATTAATGTTGAACGGCTTATATCTTGGTGGGAAGGGGACTTCCCTCCATGCAGCAGGGTATGGTTGCCGTATTCTGAGGTCTTGGGAGTTTTCTCGAGCGTGAAACATGGCTCGGAGCTCCTGGACCTCTCTTCTTGCTTCTCTGGCCTCATCCGCAGCGGTGGGAGCCGATGTTTCAGGAGGATTATTGCCCGGGTTTGGTGCCGCCGAATTTGAGTCCGCATTGACCGCGGGACCCGCGCTTGTTTGGCCAGGCGTCCCTCCTTGCAGATTTGGAAGAGCCGCTTTGATCTCGTCTGCAGACTTGACCAAGGCATGCAGTATGGCCTCCAAAGTGTCGATACGTTGGCGATCACTGGAACCACCTTGATTGTTGTCCGTCATGAACACCGTCCTTACATTAGGAGAGATGGAAGGAACGGTGGAGGACGTGCCCTCCGAGTCATACCCCTGTACAGAGAAGTTATCGGGGTATGTGGGAATGTTCTCCTCTGGTTCGGACTCAGAAGGAATAGTACCCCCAGCTTCAGAGCTTGCTTCATCTTGAGAGTCGTGGACGTCCTCGGGGACGTCGGCACCTGCTGTATCTGATGGAAGAGTTGTTTCCCCGGGCTCATCTCCTTGGAACATCGGATTATCGTGGATGCTCTGAGGAGTGCTACCCCCAGTTTCAGTAACCCCCAGTGGTGTGGATGATGAATCTCCTAGTGTAGTAGATTTCGTCTTCGAACGGGTACCTTAGAAAACTCCGGTGGTGGACAACCGTTTAGACGACAGTTTCTTAGTTACAGTGGTTGAAATCTTTGGGCTGGGGACGTTTATCTTCTTCCCTCTCCCATCGACGGGGATTTTCTGAGTAGAGTTGCAAGAGACGACGGGAGGCGCTACGTCCTCTGAGCTTGGTCGTTGCAGCCTTTGGAAAACAGACTGCCGGTCTTTTCTTGCTGTCGTGTTCTTGCAACAGCAGTTGATAATGACCTGGGTGCAATGATGTCCATGTGAGGACTCTTTGCATACCGAGGCCTCTTTTCTTTCCTTGCGCATGTGGAGGATAACCTCACGCAGGTCAGATGAGTCTCGAACACCCATGTTTGCTCCCTGGATTTTGGGAGACTTTTTGGAACCATTCTGTCTGTTTGCCGCCGGGGGCGGGACTCGAGTGGTTCTGTACAACTTCCCATCAGAGGCCCGCATAATGGTATGTGGAGCGCTCGGATGGTTAGAGATTGGGACAGCCGACTGAGCTCGCCAAGCTCGCGCTGCCCTTGACTTCTTCACTCTAGCGCCCGAAGGCGCATAGTAGGAAGAGTCAAAGTGATGCTGCAGAGAGTCAGACATATTCTCTTGGGCACATGAGAAATCAGGACCATAGGAGAGGCGATCGAAGACTGAGCCTGAGCTGTGTGGAGCAGGCAGTATGCGGCTGGAGTCAACAGTCTTCATGCGGCTGGCAGTTGTGGTCGCATAGGCTTTCTTCATGCGGCTGGAAGTTCTGGCCGCATGGATATTCTTCATGCGGCTGGCAGTTTCGGCCGCATGAGCATCATGTATACGGCTGGCAGTCTTGGCCGCATGAGTGTTCGACTTCTTCCTGGAGCACATAGAATCACTCTTTGTCCCTGCAAGTCCAGCATCGTAGTGCTTTCCTCTGTCGGACTTGGGGACAGCAGAGTCCTCTATGGCTTGAAGTGGGGCCGCATGAGAGTCGTCTTCGCCGTCTTGGGCAGCAGCGAGTACTCCGTCGAGGGCCTGGGGAGGAGCAAATGATTTTGGCCTCTACTCCCTGCGAGCCTCCTTTGTGCAGGTTTGCTTCTGGGCCGGGCCAGCGCTCCCGTCGGAGAGCATTTCTTCAAACGCCTGTTGGTCGAAGCGGACGACCATCTTCTGTTGCGTGGAGCCAAGTTTGGCTGCATCCGATTGCGTCACCAACTTATCAGCCGTGGAGAAGTTTGTCCCCAGCAGAGTCGCCATCGTGTTTGCCATGAAATATAAAAGAACAGAACAATTATCGGAGGACTGGACTTTTACTTCACAATACAAACTCGCTTGTACAAAGAAAGCCAAGGGACAAAAACCTAGGTACAGCAATCTAAGTACAATTGTTTATTTTAGATTCTGGAGGGTGACGGTAGAGGCTCGGAAAAGCGACGGCAGCTCTGCCTTACTCCTTGGACGATCGGATGCAGCCTTGGCTCCGGGGAAGATCTGCTTGGCGTTAATGAAGAAATGCTCTCCTTGTTCTCTCTGTGCCTGCCTTTGTCTCTCCAAGTGCTCTAGTGCTCTTCGAAAAAAAAGTCCTCCTCGCAAGGGAATGGCACCTTGCTATTTATAGGAATGGGATGCAATCATTAGGGTTTGCAATAATTGCCTCCTTGATATGTCGATGGTTAAGGACCAATTAATCTGGGCCCTTCATTCTGATTGTAGCAAATCTAGGTAATTAATGTAGATTGCATCAAATCTCTATGGACAATTAATGTCGATTGCCCTGAATATTTGCGACTTGTGATGGCTTGCCACGTGTCTAATTTGCTCGATTTGACTTGATCTGGGCAATTATGGTGATTGTAACAAATCTGATTTTGTTAGGATTTGTTAGCACCCATAATTCCAGGAAGAAAAGACTGCCACGTGTCTCAATCGTCGTTACAAGCGCCACGTGTCCTCTATTGGGTCATCTTGGCAGAGCCGCATATGAGTGGGTCGCATGACGATGAACGGCCGCATGAAGATGGACAGCCGCATGGGGATAGGCAGCCGCATACTGACGGGAGGCCGCATAAAGGATGTAGCCGCATGAAGATGGGTGGCCGCATGAAGGGGGCGGCCGCATAAAGTGGGTGGCCGCATAAATACAGCAGCCGCATGCCTCGGGACTCGGTGGATTCAGCCAGCTGTGAAAAGATTTTCTCTTCTTCCCTAGAAACACGCCTTTATGTCAGTCATTATTGCGCCTTTATGTCAGAGCTGTTATTTGTCAGAGCTGTCAGCCGTCAGGTCATTAAATGCAGCAAAAGACGAAGGAAAGAGTTGTTGAAGGCCACGTGGCCCCTCTCTGGGCCTCATAGAATTTTTCGAGCTGCATAGACTTTTGAGCCGCATGGTCCCCTGAGCCGTATGGGCTCTCTGAGCCGCATGGGGATCCTTGGCCGCATGGACCTTTCTTTATTCTTTTCCATGCTTCTACAACAGCTAGGGGACTCCTAGATCTAGCCCTAAATGCAATGAAAATAGAATATTAGATCAATTTGTGGAGTTTTACGTATAGGTGCAAAAGCTTGAAAAAGCTCCAAATGGGGAATTCTTTCTTGCTAGCCAAATGCTCCCAAATTGTCCCAAATCTGGGATTAAACTCCAAAATCAAAAAATAGGAGAGTATTAGGCTCTAATGCAAGAAACTAGAGTGGAAAAGGATTTAAAATGGAGAATCTATGGAATGGGGAAGAATGGACAAACCTTTCTTTTCCTATGTGTTGAAATGCAATAAAAGAGGCAAGAACTAATGAATAAATGTTTATATAGGGTGGGGATCCCTATGTGGCTGGTCACATAGGGTTTGGTTAGGGTTAGGGCTTCTAGTTATAGGCCATGGGCCAAGTCACAAGTCATTAAGTCCTTAAATCACAAGTCATTTCATTAAACCAAAAACCATAAAATAATTTCACTAAACCTAATCCTCTCATTCTAAAACCAATCTCTAATGACTAAAATGGGTTAACTCAAGTTAGACTAGGGTTACCATAGCTAGGGTTAGGTTCTAGGCTAGTCCACTAGGTCTCAACAAGTCAAAGTCAAACTAGAATTCACCAATTCAATAAATAATCAAATAATTCAAATAAGTCAAAATAACCAAATTACCCCTAGGCTAAAAATGATAATTAAATATCCTAATGACATGGTTAGGCTCTAGGTCATATAGTCACTAGGGTTTCACTAGCAGCACATCAAAATCACAAGTCATGACTTAAAACCATACTAAATTGATTAAAAATCACCAAAATTTATAATGTGATATAAATATCAATAAATAATAATATAATTACAAAATTTCAAAATTACCCTCATCTGGAAAACTGGGTGTTACAATCATACCCCCCTAGAAAAATTTCGTCCTCGAAATTAAAATGTTTATACACCTTCTATGTCAAACCCCCGCAATCAAAGTCTCAGAACTTAAACAATCATACGATTTAAAAGGACGACATACATGGTCATGGCATACGGTGGTAGTGAAAGTCTCTTCTAGGTATACTAGTCATGCTAAACCAAAACGGTCATAGGGTATCAAAACATACAAGCAATCAGGGGTGTTAAATTGGAAAAAGATGTAGAAATAACAAATCATCAAAATTGTAAGGCAGTCTACCATCCTATATGAAAACTGGTACTTATCAAAAATAAATAAGATAACTACCAATTATCTATAAAGGGGTACTATTCAAAGAAAAATCAAAATCAAAAGTTAAAGAATGAAAGTCAATTGCATTAAAATCCAATCACAATATATATATATATATAGAGAGCGTTAGAGAGGAAAAAGCTAGCATTATGTAAAGGTTATGTGGTTCGTGTGTGTATGGGTGTATGTGGACATGTTCATATGGTTAGATAGTAGGCATGTGTGTATGTAAAATATACATGAAAGTGTATAGGAGGATTTGGGTTTCAAACAATAGCTATCAAGTTACACTACTCATGGCATATTGTTTAAACAATCTACAATGCACAACCTATTTACTCATGACATGCATGGCTAACCATATACATATATATATAAGAGGTATAGATTTAGTTATGTATCTATACACATTATAACATGTATGCATAAACTCTATATATCTATATAGATATATGAACATAACATAGAGAGGAAGGGTTAGGTTTACATGGCAGTGTATACTAAGTTAGGGTACGCGTATCCTTGTACAGGGTTATAGCTTTAGTATTTAAAGGTTAAACCTAGTTTTAGTTCAGCATTTACATACAAAATTTGAAAATAAGCTAACATTTAAACCAGTGTAATATTAACATAATGCAGTTTCAGATTTGACAAGTTCAAACACAAAACTTAACCAATTTCTTTAAGAATTGTAACCTTGTGTATAAGATACATGTGCAGTGATGTAACCAAACTAATAACATGAAATTTATATTTAATTTATGAATTTAAACTGGAAATAGCAGAGAACCAGTCTCTAAACCTGTACTGTATCAGAAATATTAGGGTTTTGAGAACTTATACATCAACAACATATTAATATGTATTTAGATGGGTTGGTAATCAAAGTGTAGCATGCATACGTGTCAGACAAAGTGTCTATGTCCACTATATATATTCTCATGTCCCAATATAAAAATCAAATTCTATATCAAGACCAACATTTAGATTCCTACCAAGATTGCAAGCAGGTGATTGATGTAATCAAGACAGTTTTATTATTATTATTATTTAATACAAAAAAATAGCAAGAAGGAAATAATGATAAAATCTGTTCTGCTTATCTATTTAAAAGAAGGAACCATTTTGAAACCAGAGCTATAATATCAAATCCAAGATAAGGTCTAGCAAAATTATCGATTCATTATTTTAAGAAGAGATTCATAGTAAGAAGTTACGCAAAGGTTTATAATACAGCTAAAGCTACTCCTACTCCTAAGTTAAATAATGAGAAACAAAACAAACAAAACAATTTTTTTTGAAAGACTGAACAAAAGTAGAGAAAACTTGTTCAAGAGCATTTAAGGTACAATCTGATAATCATATGCGTCTATCCATAATCATGGTACTCTAAATCCTCGTCATACTAGTAAGCATGGCTACGATAATCACAGAGTCCTCGACTAAGGCACATACCTCTAGAATCATGGTATTTAAAATTTTTGCATTGTCGCATGCGACGGCGAAAATCTTAAATTTCCACACCCGAGAAATACGTCCAAAATCTGACTATATGTCCTCACTATGCCAGCTAACATGACTATTGAAGATTTTAGATCCCATAACTGAGGTGACCTAGCCCATATGATTTTATTAGAAGAAAAACAAACATAACAAAAGAGCAACATGACAAAATTAATCAATCAGCAAGGAACAGATGAAATCGAATTTCAAGGTAGTTATAAAAGACAATTGCAGGAATGGAATCGAGAAGAACGGAACTTGCAGCAAGATCTCCAATGGTCTGTGCATCATTGACTGTCCTGACGATAGCTCGCCCTGCTGGTTTCCCCTGGTCTGCTGCTGATTCTGCATGAACCGCTGCTGCTGAGAGAAATCAGGAATAACGGGAGAAAGTCTCTGTACAGACAGAGGTGCACCTCCAATGTAGCAGAAATGCCAACCTGAGTCGGCACAACAGGAGCTGCGGTCTCGAGGCCCTGCTGAACAGGACGAGAGGTGGCCAGCTTATCGACAGTATCCCCCGAACCGAAGCGATGAGATCATTTCTCCATAACCATTATGAAGATAGATCAAAACAACAAGCAATTACTGAGAATGAAGCGAGAAATCAAAGGAAGACAGTTAATATTCAAGGGAAAACAATAAGCAGCAAATTTAGATAAAAGGGATCTGATAAGGAGTTTTTTCTAGTGTGATTTAGTACCTTCAAAATATCCTAATCCTACTGCAGGCTGTAGTGATACTCTAGTTCGAGTACCACTACACAAACTCGACCTGTATGGGCTACCACTAAAAACGTGTCATGACCCGCACCCTAGAGTAAGGGCACGAGACGTGGGTATGTCCAGCCTACGCCGCAGTGTCGGCGGTAGAACGCTGTCCTAGGTCAATCATCTAACAATATATAAGGTACCTGTACAGTATATACACTCCGAATGGAGGTGACATAGTAATACAGTCTCAATCACATCTAAGTTAGAGCAGGATAAAAGATAGATAGATAAGAACAGAATGAATCCACAGAGAATACAATCCAGATAAAGTCTAAGTGTCTAAGATAGATACATATCCAGAAACATCAGATAAAACAAACTCCCAGTATATACAATAATATATCAATGAGAAGACAAGGTAAGAATCTAAGCTAACAGTCTAAACCACTGGTGGTAGATCCTCTACTGCAAGTGGGTCCAAGTCACAAGTGTTGTCTAAAGCTGCACCATAATGGGTAGACACCAGAGCCTCATCATTCACTGTAAAATTTTTAACAGGTCCAGTCAGGACAGGAGCGAGCACAGTACATCTCACGCAGTTCATATAATGACAGGAATAAAATACAGGCAATAGAGTAAAATACATGAAACGCTGAAGAGTATACATGAGTAAAAAGAAGAATATAATAAAATATCTACTATAAGTAAAGAGCTATAGTGAACTAGTGATTTAGAGTACAAGCTAGACATGTGAACGGCTTGATAATAAACATGAGAGGTCGTACATGGCTACACTACTTTGGAAATTGTCCATATGACTATTTATACTCCCCCCGTACCCCAATCAATACACAAGGATCTAGACAAGTTATGTTATTGCATGATATTCACATGGGGGCCCATATAAGGGTGCACGTGAATATAAACATGGGGGCTCCGTGTTCATAAGAGTACATGAATCACGAGAGTGCACATGTAAGGTGAAAGCACAAGTGTACATGATGAAAGTGAAACACACATGACATGATGTATCTGATGCTCCCGAGGGGGGATAACATCGTATGAAAAGATCCATATAGTACTAATCCGTGTTTCCATCGTGTCAGCATCAAGTAAGATAATCTAGAGCAAGAAAGTACTCCTAGCAAGAATGAAACGGTCAAAGAATGTACTCGCCTGATACCCTGGATGTCCGAAAGAAAAATACTGCATGAGGAGTGGTGTCTGTCTCCTAATCAGAGCAACACAAGTTACAACATGTCCAGATAATAAAGTATGATACTATGATGCAGTCTACATGATGTTGGATCAATTCTAGACTAAAGTCAACCCTGGTCAACTTCAGTCAACTATCTAGTCAAAGCTAGGTCAACTGGATCAAATTGGTCTATATTAGTCAACACTAGGATACCATGGTGTCCACTTCCTAGTTAACTCATTAGCTTATAGTATAGGAATACTTAAGTCCTAACTTGAATCTTAGCTATCTACCCCAAGGGTTTTATCCCTCACTTACTCCATCTATTTTCTATAATACACATTACAAATAGATTGAACAATGGAAGACAACTAAGCATAGAAGGATATCATGCAAGAGCTGCCCTTGTGTATGGGGAGTGAATTAAGGATACCAAAACAGTCCTATTGTCAATACAAATACTGCTATTAAAGTCCAATGAGGACTGAACAATGGTTTCAAAGGGAATGGCTCACTTGATATGAACTGAACCATAAACCTTCCCTAAATGAGCTGGACTGATACATTACCTTCAAAAGGGACTAGACAGTGAACCACTAAGGCAAATCACATGTCCATATGTGGACAGATCCATTAATATCAGATGGACTGCACAGGGGAAAATCTGAACTTAAATGAAGGCATGGTCATTTGGAATGACTGAACTATTAACACCCAAAGGACTGAACAATATAGGATAGGTAAAACTGATACTTAGGTGGACTGATACAACATGGCTCATAGGCTGCACACATCAAACAAATACAGTGTAAATACCATAGTGTGTGTGTGTACATGAGAGTATGGTGAGGAAAAACAGTGTGACAGGGATTAGGAGTATGTGTGTGAATGTGTAAGCATGTGTGTGTGTATATGGGGCTGTAGGCTAGTGTCACATGTGTGTGTTAAGATGTGGCACATGTGTAAGTGTCAAGTGACAGTGTCCATCTACATGTTCTCAGAAATCAGTGAACTAACAGTGTATATATATCAAAACCATTTCAGTTTTCACATAGGTAATGTATCAAAATAATTTCAGTTTTTCCTACATGATTTCAGCCTCAGTTATCTCATTCAACTGAACTCAGTAAACTACATTAAATTTCAGAATTCAAAACCCAATCAATACATAATGAACTCTCAGTTTGGTTTCAACAAGGAATCATTGACAGTTTAAAAACAAACTCAATTTCGAATTCCCAACTCTCAACAAGTAACTAGAAGTATATGAATAATACCAATATCTCTGGGATTGAGCATAAATCAAAAATAAAACTAAAATCACTTCAAAATCATCCCAACTTTCACAAAAGGAAAATCAATCACAGTTTTGCAAATGACAGTTTAATCAATGAAATCAATAGACAGTTTAATAATCTTAATCGAATCCCATGAATCAATGTCAGTACTAACACACAGGTGCAAGAAATTAACATGGTAATCAACTTTCGAAATCAACTTAAATCAGGAAATTAAATATTCAGGAATTATAAAACAGCGTGTAGTGTGCAAATGACAGTTTATAACCAATCGAATTTGAATACACTACTACAATGCAACCCAGGTTATCATCACATGTATTCATAGTTAATTTATCATTCAAAACCTATTAAATGTATTCGAACTAAATTAATCAGCAGTGAATTAATGTATCAGAGAGAGAGAGGAAATTGAAACCATTTTTTCCAATTCAAACTCGAAAACCCAAATAAACCTTCAATTCTAATGTGCAGTCATAAAAACATAGTTAAACATGCAATTGGGATGAGTTCGTGTCCATAAAGTTGGACACGAAGTGTCCCAAGCAACAGACACTTGCACAGAGCACCCGAGTGCACTGTCTCGTACGGCCAGTCCCCAAAGGATTGGATACGACACGGAGCATCGAACACCTCGTGCACTTGTACACGGGTAGCCCAACTATAGTGCTACCAGGTCGACACAACACGACGTGTCCTAGTTGTGTCTACACGTGACACGAAGGCCGTATCAGAGGGCCCTGTCCACGCGTGTACAGTGCGTGTGCACATAATGCGCGATCCGTGCGCGTGTGATTGCTCCCTAATCACTAAACAAAATCTCATAGAAATTTATGAGCCTCGTGTCAGTCACCCTAGCAGTGTCCACACAAAATTTGGTGTCAAGAGATGGCGTGTCCAGTGAGATATAGGACACGGGCAGCAGTGCATGTGCACGGGGCTGTGTGCGTGTCCAATTTCTGACACGAATACGACACAAAATCCATATCAGTCTTCACAAAATATATTATACACACATAGATCTATAATTCCATGTAATTAGTTTTTCAAAAATCAAAAATAAAATCCTTAGAGGTATTTCGTCGAACACCTATACATACACTATGACACGTGTCCGATACGGACACCAAATGGACACAAAATCCACCCAAATTCTAGGGACAGCTAGGGGACTCCTAGATCTAGCCCTAAATATAATGAAAATATAATATTAGATCAATTTGTGGAGTTTTACCTATCGGTGCAAAAGCTTGAAAAAGCTCCAAATGGAGGATTCCTCCTTGCTAACCAAATGCTCCCAAATTATCCCAAAGCTGGGATTAAACTCCAAAATCATAAAATAGGAGAGTATTAGGCTCTAATGCAAGAAACTATAGTGGAAAAGGATTTAAAATAGAGAATCTATGGAATGGGGAAGAATGGACAAACCTTTCTTTTCCTATGTGTTGAAATGCAATAAAAGAGGCAAGAACTAATGAATAAGTGTTTATATAGGGTGGGGATCCCTATGTGGCTAGTCACTTAGGGTTTGGTTAGGGTTAGGGCTTCTAGTTATGGGCCATGGGCCAAGTCACAAGTCATTAAGTCCTTAAATCATAAGTCATTTTATTAAACCACAAACCATGAAATAATTTCACTAAACCTAATCCCCTCATTCTAAAACCAATCTCTAATGACTAAAATGTGTTAACTCAAGTTAGACTAGGATTACCATAGCTAGGGTTAGGTTCTAGGCTAGTCCACTAGGTCTCAACAAGTCAAAGTAAAACTAGAATTCACCAATTCAATAAATAATCAAATAATTCAAATAAGTCAAAATGACCAAATTACCCCTAGGCTAAAAATGATAATTAAATATCCTAATGACATGGTTAGGCTCTAGGTCATACAGTCACTAGGGTTTCACTACCAGCACATCAAAATCATAAGTCATGACTTAAAACCATATTAAATTGATTAAAAATCACCAAAATTCATAATGTGATATAAATATCAATAAATAATTATATAATTACAAAATTTCAAAATTACCCTAATCTGGAAAACTGGGTGTTACATTACTTCCTTTGCTTCACTTCTTTACTTTTCATTCTTCTTTGCAGAGCCCGAACCAGGGATTGCCTCGGTGACTGACCTACAGTCCTGACATCTTTCTCCTCGACGACTGGCCTAGAGTCCCAACTTATTTTTCAGTATTTACATACTCTTATTGACTCAAACTCATAAATGACTAATTGATAGCCTTCCAGCATAACTTGAACAAAATATGTTTCATACGTGCCATAGACCGTAGCATACTTTTTATTGAACCAACTGTGGTTCGTGCCTTAATTCCATTATGTTATATGCGACACTACTGCCCAAGTCATATTCCATATGACGAGCCTTGAGGCTGGGGAAGGATGTGGCTATATCAAGCCGTAGAAACGTGGGACCGTGACATGCTCAACTCGAACAACCATATTCCTTGAGCCCCTTAACCCGTGGCATCTTTTATAGCACTAAATGTGAGGCTGTGGGACATTTTTTCTTATGACAAGCAATTGGGATCATGGGGACAAGTGTGTTATGACTTAGATAGCCTGCGACATAACTTTGCCTCACTCAATCGTACAGTTGAAAGATCCAGTGCCATCTTTGAAAACCATCATGGAGAACATCTAAGCAACATTTGACACTTTTTCTTTGTTCTACACACATACTTGACTCCATGGGATTATTCCCTTCGCTATGTGAATTTGTTTCCTTTATTCAAGCCTATTCAATATAATAAAAACTTTTGCTTTATTAGTGTGAAGGCCGAGCAGAAGCAAGTTCACCGAAGCTACCAACCTGAGCAAGGAATTGCCTCGGCCAAATAGGACTTCGAACAAGCCGTTGCATGGCTATGTCCAAACGTCGTTGGTATTTTGATTCCTTCGGTTGAACTGAGCGAGAGGGGGCATTACAGTGCTTGCATGGACGTAGTATCGTACGAGCCTAAGTTATCCCCGTAAAATGCAAATACCAAAATGGTCGATTGAAAAGCTAAATGACATAGTTGCACAGAATTCCTAAGCATAAAAGTCAAATTAACACAAATGTATAAAGACAAAAATTATCTTTATTGATATTGAAACAGAAGATTTACAACCACACAAAGTCAAGATTACAATCACTTCAGCTCTTTCTCTCACATCTCTTAATTGTAATAGATCATACCCTGAGGCTTACAACTTGAAGAAGATTTCAATAGGCGATGTCCATACATTATGTACCGTACAGGTGAACACTCCAACGCGGTTGCGTGACTCAAAATACTAAGGAACTCCATGTCTCAGTGTGACCAAGTGAGCTTCGTACCAAACGAGTTACCACCTAAAACCACTAAGCTATATGGTACGGTATCAGTACATAGAATGCACTAGTGGGAAGGCCTTGCGTCCATCCATACAAAACCAACATGTTATTTTAGTGAGTTCACACTATAATTTTTGTGCTCTTTTTTTCTTGTCTTAGGATCATTTTTATGGCATAATTTGTGTCCCGACTATCATAATCAGGCTACGCAACAATATTTGAAACGTACATGTGAGACTCGTCTCACAGTATTCGTATTTGTATACGGATACATATTTTATATTGTATTATGCATTTTCTTGGATTCCAAAGAACCCGAGAAAAACTTAACTTTTGAGACTTTTCTGTGACACCGGCATACCGCCGGCATACCGGTCTATACCGACGGTATACCGACCAGGCAGATTTTCTACTTTATAGATATTCAATTCAAGATATTTTCATGAATAGTTTTTAGATATTTTTGTGAATAGTGTTTAGATATTTTGATGAATAGTGATGATATATTCTATTATCCAGTGGTTTTTTGGTTTTCTTTTGGACGATAAAGATTAATCCTGATCGACTCGCGGATTACGATCGGACGGTTACGATTAATTCACCTCCTCTATATATACGTTTATGTTTCTTTTCAATTTTCCTTTTTACTTTCTCTGTCCATACTTCATTCCTTCTCGTTTTCACTCGGTAGAGCTTGGAGCTTGGTCCTGAGACCTCAGAGTGTGGTTTTTGAACCTCTCTTGGTAGCGGATTTGAAGAGTTAGGCTGGGAGCTTTATTAGGAAAGTACATCTTACCAAACTACTACACATATTATTATTTTACTGTGGTTTTTGTTTTCCTACTGTCTTGGTAGTCCAATATTTTCTAGTACTTGCTTTACTAAATATGTTCCCCTCATGATTATTGCCATTTTTCCCGTCTCGAATTTGGTTTGAGCTAGATTTTCGTTATCTTGTAATGTCCCATTATTTTCTTAAGCAGGAAACTCCGTATCAGGAACGATAATGGGGTGATTTCCATGAGACTTAGTATACATGTTATATACAACCTCCCTCTACTATTATTTTCATGGTTATACGGATTTTAGCAACTTTCAGGATGAGATTTGGTTTTCGAAGCTTGTTTCAAGCCTTTAGTATAATTTCTCGGACACAAACGGCATATCGCCTTCTTACCAATGTATACCGATGGCATACTGGTTTTGTGGTTCCTTTTAAGTGCGAAAAGCTATTATAACACTTTTTGTCTTACCGACGGTGTACTTGTCCATACCTGTGGTACACCAATGCGACAGATAATTTGACAGAGAGTTTTTGCTTACCTTGAATCGACATACCGCCGGTGTATCGGTGTGTACCTGATTTCTTCTTGTTTACTGCTTTACTGTCTTGTCTTGTCCAGTCTACTGTCCTACCCTGTCATACTTGTCTCGAGGCGGTACTTGAATTTGTCTTATCTTGATAGTAGCATGTCATGGCGCAATCGTGATTCCCGTACATGTATAGCTTACCAGATATAGTTACCTGTCATGGCGTGGTCCTGATTCCTGTACATGTCTAGCTTGATATAGTGGCTCATCGTAGCGCACTTCTGTCTCGATAGTTGTCTTATCTTGTAGTATCTTATTATATTGCACTTTCTTGCTCGCCATGTCCAGTCTTGCATGTCTTATGTCTAGACAGATTCTTCAGAATACTACACCCAGAATCCTGAATAAAAATATAAGAAACTATACAACTAGCTTGATTATTTAGATCATTGGAATGCACAATTTTTCTAGTTACCTGCATGCCATTTGTTCTGGCCCCATTCTTGTACATAGGATTTGGAGCTATCTGTCATGATGAGCACACTTCTAGCGCACCATGAGTGTTGTACTACATTAGGACACACGTAACTTATTACAGTGTGTCTGTTATACTTGCTTTCTTTTAGCATGGATGAGTTGGGTAGTCTACGTGGCAGGTAACTACATTAGATTTCTCAACTTGCATTTGTTAGTAACTAGGATGGTGATAACCTTTGTTAGCTAATGTATCAAGTCGTACTCTTGCTTGGCCATGATTGATGGATGGAGTCGTGTCTTCTCTAGTCCAACTTGTTAATTTCAGTTTTCTAGATTCACATCTGTACTTGCACATGATTTTCTTGCTATGCTTACTTGCTCAGTTTCTTTTATATGTTACTACTCATGTTCACATGTTCGATTTCACTACTCTTCTTACATGCTCGACTTCATTAGATACTTACATGCTCAATTTCACCCTTACATGTTCACATGCTATTTTTTCTTACACGTTTCCAATTTTCTTTCATATACACTACAATACCATTTGCACTATTCATGTCTCATTTACCGTCTTACTTTAGTGTGTTACAATTTGTTTGCTGGTTTTAGTTTATAGTTTGGCTTCCTTTGTGGTACTTGCTATTGGCGGTCTGATCCTACTGGATTTTCTTAGCAGATTTGGTTGAGGACCCCGAGAATCTTCTGGATCTTCCACTCGATGGTGACCACACGGAGCACCAGGGTGTCTGAGTGGGTGTTCTTCCTCTTACCCACTCATTTTTGTATATTCTTTTGTAGTTTTTAACCACCGAGCAGGTATTTAGCTACTGTTTTAGACTTGCATTTGGCCTACCTGCTTAGACATGATTGTATATTTTTTAGACTACAGCTAAAGCTGATCATGTATCACTTACACTCTTGCTAGTTCTTCATTTTGTATTATTAGCTTCATGATCATCTATATATTATAGTTTGGGACAGTTTACTGTCTTATATGCCTGATGATCATATTCTTGTACTTTACTTATTACTTGTGATTGAGATATCTAGGAATGATTTGACCTAGAATTGACTATTGGCTTATAGCAGTGACCCCCATCTATACAGCATATACGTTATCTCGGAGTACTTTGTCATACATAGATGACCTGGTCCGTCCCTACTTGCCAGTATTCTGGTTCTGGAGGGTGAAATAGGTTTTAGTGGTAGCCTATGCAGGTCTGATTTATCATATATAGGGGTTACTGGTAGTTATCTCAGTCACAATTCTTCTTCGTTGATATCCTTCATATTATACTTTATCTCTAATCTTTTGACCTGATATCTGCATTGATCGTTGATCTTTTCTATTCCTCGATTTTGATCTGTGTGTCCTTTAACTTTAGGGGCACTGTTCTCGGCCCGTCTGATCAGCTTTTTCTAATCCCACCGATGGCGGGTTAACTTTCGTCTGTTCCACTAGTTCTAGAGGCTGAGTCTCTGCATTCGAGAGCAGAGTCTCGAGTTGACCCGAGGGCTAAGGATCCAGTATAACTCGATCAGCCAGCAGTGCTAGTCCAGCCATAATAGCCAGAGGCTGTTGTTCGTGCACTGGTATATGTGCTCAGAGGATTCATGGTGATGCAGCAACGTCAGAGTGACGTTCTTATCCAGTCTATGCAGACGGCTTTGGAGAGGGGTGGCGCCCAGGTTTTCAATTCTGCGAGCAGCTTCAGGCATCTCCATCCCTCGTACTTCTATGGTACAGTAGATTTGATAGCGTCTGATGTGAGGCTTTAGGATATTGAGGCCATTCTAGTAGCGGCAAGGATTCTGGCTAGGGAGCGGGTGACCGTGGTCAGGCTTCAGCTCTTAGATTTAACTGCGACTAGTGGGCGACTCTTGACGTTTCTCTCATATCATATATTGCTTAGGCAAACTTCAGTGAGAGGTTTCAGACCTGGTACTTCAACGCAGTTTCGTATTATGATTTGCAGCAAAGATTTGATAATCTCAGGCAGATAACCAGGACCATCAACGCTATGCGACAGAGTTTAGAAGACTTAGTTGGTTTGCCCTTTCCTTAATGGCGACCGAGTTGGACCGGGTGAGGACCTTCCAGCAGGAACTTCATCTGGAGATTATACTGGCAGTCCAGCAGCATGAGTTCTAGACTTTTGATAAGTAATGAAGGCGTCAAGGAGGCATGAGTACACCTCGCAGGGGATCATTGATATAGTCGGAGGCCAGAAGAGGCCTCACATTTAGAGGGGATCTTCTTCCTAGTCGTCAGCACCGGCTTCAGCAGTTCGAGCCTTGACGTTGGATCTCCGAGGGGACCGGCTCCGGCAGCTTCCTTTCAGCAGTCGTCCCAGCCGCATCCTCAGTAGCAGAGACAGTCTTCCACTGTAGGTTATTCTCATTACGGGAAGACAGGGCATGTCTTGTCAGAATGTCATTGGACACAGGCCTTATGTCTGTTATGTGGAGCACTAGACCACATGGTAGGGACTTATCCTCTAAGGAGTTTGGCTGGACCATTATCTTTCTAGCCAATAGTTCAGGGCACCAACGCCAGTTCAGGATGCCAAGGCCAGTTCAGGGAGCTAAGTCCAGTTCAGCAGCAGCATGCTCATAGGCCATTACCGACACTATCCAAGCATCAGCGGCCTTAGCAGTATGCTCAGGCTCAGGTTCAGAGGCAGAAAGGCCAGCAGCAGAGGGGTCCAATACCCAGAGGTCAGGGTCAGGAATTTACACTTTTTATTGAGGAGGCACTAGCAGTAGGAGAGGAGGTCGCAAGTACCATTCTCGTTCACACTCATTCAGCTTCAGCTTTATTTGATTTTGGTACTTTGCATTCGTTTATATATGCACGATTTGCGATACGAGTTGGTTTGGAGCCAGAATCATTACCAGCAAGGTTGAATATACTTACTGGTAGCGGTCTCGTAGGAGTAGATCGAGTCTATGCCTTGTGTAGAGTCATAGTGTGTGGGAGAGAGTTTCCTACGAGGCTGATTTTCTATGGATGATTATGATGTATTCCTAGGTATGGATTGTTTGAGTGCTCGACACGCTACAATGGATTGCCGTGCCGGCCTATCATGTCCCAAATGAGAAGGAATTATCATTCTCTATAGGCGAGGTGGAGTCTTCATTGGTGGTCATATGGATGATGGTAGTCGAGGAGGTACAATTTACCAGAGTGTTTGCAAGGTTCCTAATGTTTTTACTGAGGAGCTTCCGGGTAGGCCTCCACTTTGGAAGATTAAGTATTATATTGATTTGATTTTGGGAGTAGAGCCAGTATCAATAAGAGTCTACAAGATGTCTCCTTCAGAGTTGTTGGTGATGTATCATTCCATTAAGGAGCTTAGGACCAAGGGGTTCATTCGTCCTAGTGGATTACCTTGGGGAACTCTGGCCCTTCTTGTAAGAAGAAGGACGGTTCATTGCGTATGGTCATTGACTCTCGTCATCTTAAAGCGGTGACCATAAAGAACAAGTATTCCTTGCCCAGGATAGATGACTTATTCGACAAACTTAGTGGAGCAGTTGTGTTTTTGAAGATCAATTTGCGGTCTGGGTACCATTAGATCAGAGTCAAAGAGCAGGATATACCCAAGATGGCATTTAGATCTCGATATGGCTATTGGGAGTTCCTTGTTATGCCTTTCGGAGCGACCAATGCGCCTGTAATTTTTATTGATTCATGTCCCACTAAGACCAGTTTGTGATAGTGTTCATTGATAATATCTTGGTCTATAGTTAGACTGAGGTAGAGCACGAGCAGTATCTTCGTGTGGTTCTTTAGATTCTTATGGACCATCATCTTTACACAAAGTTCAGCAAGTGCGACTTATGGCTCGATTGAGTCTCTTTGTTGGTCAAATTATTGTCGGAGGTGGTGTTTAGGTGGACACCAAGAAGTTAGAGGCTATCAAGTGTTGGCCAGTACCTCGTACAGCTTCAGATGTACGCAGCTTTTTTGGATTTGTAGGTTACTATAGACAATTTGTAGCATACATTGCTAGGATCTTCGTACCCTTGACACTGATGACGTGTAAAAATGTATGCTTTGAGTGGTCAGATACTAGTCAGGTTTCTTTTGAGAAACTCAAGCAGAGTTTGATTTTAGCTCCTATTCCGACAATACCGGTCGGTCCAGGTGGGTTTATGGTGTATTGTGATGCATCAGGCCGAGGACTTGGTAGTGTCCTTATGCAGCACGGCCGGGTGATAGCTTATGTGTCTCGACAGCTTCGGGACCATGAGAAAATCTATCTGACGCATGATCTTGAGTTGGTCGTGGTTGTTTTTGCCTTCAAGCTCTGGAGGTATTATTTGTATGGTGATTGAGTGGAGATATTCACTGACCATAAAAGCTTGAGGTATGTGTTCACCCAGAGGGATCTGAACATACAGTAAAGGAGGTGGCTTGAGTTACTGAAGGACTATGATGTTGATCTTTAGTATCATCCGGGGAAGGCAAACGTCATTGCAGATGCTTTGAGCAGGAGACCTGGAGTCTACTTCTTGATGGAGCAGCATCATCTTCAGGAGGATCTTCAAGAGATGGGCATTGAGGTAGTGCTACCTGGCGAGGCGGCTATAATGGAAGGCTTGCAGTTTTAGTCTACTATTATGGTAATGATTAGAGCAACGCAGTAAGGAGATGCCAAGCTTCAGCGACTCAGAGCAAAGTATGTTACAGGGCGCAGAGTAGAGTTATACATCCATGAGGATGGGATACTTCGGTTTGGGAGTCATATTTGTGTGCGGAACGGAGATATATGGTACGAGATTATGTCAGAGGCCCACAGTTCTCAGTATTCTGTTCATCCGGGAGGGTCAAAGATGTACTGTAATATTTGTCGACAATTCTGGTGGAATGGTATGAAGATGAAGATAGCTCGATTTGTCTCTCAAAGCCTAGTTTGTTAGTAGGTTAAGGATGAGCATCAGAGACCGGCCGGACTTCTTCAGCCTTTACTGGTTTCAAAATAGAATTGGAAGCATATTACTATAGACTTTGTGACTGGGCTTCCTAGATCACCAACTGGCAGAGATTCTATTTGGATTATAGTATACTGACTCACGAAGGTTGCCCACTTCCTACCTTTCAGAGTTGGCCAGTCCACAGAGCAGTTGGTTGAGATGTATATGAGACAGATTGTTAGGTTGCATGGAGTGCCAGTTAACATAATCTCATATCAAGATTCTTGATTCACTTCTAGCAGAGTCTTCAATAGAGTTTGGGTACCCGTTTGAGTTTCAGTTCAGCATTCCATCCTCAGATAGATGGTCAATCGGAGCGTACGATCCAGACTTTGGAGGATATGCTTCGATTATGCAATCTCGACTTCAGTGGTTCATGGAAGGATTACTTGTACCTAGTGGAGTTCTCTTACAATAATAGCTTCCAAGCGAGTATTCAGATGACACCCTTTGAGGCTTTGTATCGTAGGAGATGTAGGTCACCCTATCTTGGGATGGCAGATGCTTCATCCAGAGTTGATTGCTCGGTCAGTTGGAGTAGTCAGACAGATCAGAGAGAATCTCATAGTGGCTCGGGATCGACAGTGTCATTGGGCAGACCAGTATCGTAGTCATCTTGACTTCTCTGTCGGCGACCACGTATTTTTTTGGATTTTGCCTACCCGTAGATATATCAGGTTTGACGTATAGGGAAAGCTTAGTCCTAGATTTATTTGGACTGTTCGATATTCTCGAGCGAGTAGAAGATGTATCATATCGTCTTGCTCTTCCGTCATCGTTATGTGAGGTATATGACGTATTTTATGTATCTCAGTTGTGTCGGTATGTTCCAGATTCTAGCCATGTCCTAAATCATTCTGAGCTGGTTGTTGGTACAAACCTATCGTATAAGGAGAGGCCCATATCCATTTTGGACCGGAGGGAGAAGGTTTTCAAGAACCAGACTATCCGATTAGTTTGTTTTTCCTAGGATCATCACTCACCGGACGAGTTGACATGGGAGCGCAAGGATGGTATCCGAGCTCGTTACCCATATCTGTTTGATTAGTGAGGTATATTTATTCATGTACTTATACTCTACCCTTTTCTTTGAGTGTAATTGTTGGAATATATGATATTGATGTTGTATATTTATTGCTTTTACATTCTTGATACATTTGCTCTAGTTGGATTTCATAACATATGAGTTTCCTTTCTTGATCTTAATTGCATGTTTTTATAGATTTCTTGCCTATTTTCGATGGCCTTATGGAGATTCTGAGGACGAAATTTTTCTAAGGAGGGAAGAGTTGTGAGACTCGTCTCACAGAAGTCATATTCGTATATAAATATGTATTTATACTATATTTTGCATTTTCTTAGATTCTAGAGAATCGGAGAAAACTTAATTTTTGAGGCTTTTCTATGACACGGGCATACCACCAGCATACCGGTCTATACCGACGGTATACCGACTGGACAGATTTTTTATTTCATAGATATTTTCGATTCAAGATATTTTCGTGAATAGTTTCCATATATTTTTGTGAATAGTATTTAGATAGTTTGATGAATAGTGATGATACATTCTATTATCTAGTGGTTTCTTGGTTTTCTTCTGGATGGTCGAGATTAATCCTGATCGAATCGCTGATCGCGATCGGACGGTTATGATTAATTCACCTCCTCTATATATACGAGATATTTCTTTTCGATTTTCCTTTTTACTTTCTTTCTCTATTTTTCATTCCTTCTCGTTTCCACTCCGTATTCCTCGGGAGCTTGGAGTTTGGTCCCAAGACCTCAGTGTAGAAGCATGGAAAAGAGGACATTGCTTTTAGTCCCACATCGGAAAGGAGAAGAAGAAAGGGGCTCATTCCATTCTATATATAGAGCCCCCTTGCCTTCTTTGAAAAAGGAACCAAAAAAAAGGGAAAAGAATCACTCAATTGAGTCACTCACTATCATGGCGAGGATGAGTTGGGTTCTGAGTACTATGCGCCTTCACGGGCTAGTTTGAAAAAATCTAAGGCGGCACGGGCCATGCGCTTCAGACGTTCTATGCCAACAGTAAACCAGAGATGTGCACGCAAAATTATGCGCACTATCGATGGTAAACTGTACAGAATCGTCTCGGGTGCGTTTGTACCAGATATGAGCCAACTCTTAAAGTCCACCTCCCACTTGGGTACAATTCTTACACTTGAACCAAGTCAGAGGGGAATCTCTTGCGGGCCAGACCCCATACGGCCTATTGAGAATGTCGAAGCTTCCAACTTGGACTCTTCCTACTACATACCTTCGGGTGCTAAGTCGAAGAAGTCTAGGGCCATATCGCATATTTTATGCACGGGTCTGTCATAGCTCGTCCTGTCTCGCAGTACTTTACTAGCCTCAGATCAGGGAGCCAATATGATGATCCCAAAAGTCTTCCTACAACGATCGAGAGCATATGCTTTACTAGCCTCCGATCAGGGAGCAAAGTGGACTCGAGCCGCAGAAACAACTAGACTCATGTGGCCAAGTAGACTCGAGCCGCAGAAGGAATGCTCCTGAAAATCCCATACGGCTGAGAGAAACCAAACCGCAGAGGAAAGGCTTTCGAAGACCCCATGCGGCTAGATAGACTCGAGCCGCAGAAGCAAGGCTCTTGGAGACCCCATGCGGCCAAGTGGACTTGAGCCGCAGGAGAAAGACTCTTCAAACTTCATACGGCCAAGATGATCCGAGCCGCAGAAGGAAGTCTCTTGAAGACCTCATGCGGCCAAGCCAATTTGAGCTGCAGGAGGAAGACTCTTCAGATTTTATGCGACCAAGATGACCCGAACCACAGAAGGAAGTCTCTTGAAGACCTCATACGGCCAAGCCAATTTGAGCCGCAGAAGGACGACTCTTGAGACCTCATGCGGCCAAGATGATCCGAGCCGCAGAAGGAAGACTCTTGAGATTTCATGCGGCCAAGCTGATCTAGGCCGTAGAAGAAAGACTCTTGGTACCGCATGCGACCAAATTGATCCGGGCTGCAGAAGATTGATTTTACTCTGTTGTGTGGGGACACGTGGCAGGCTGACCAAGTCTCAACCACCCAGATTTGTTGCAACAATTTCTCAACAAGCCACCAGCTGGAAGTCCAAGATCGAGTCTTTGTGCGCTGTGAGAGACACGTGGCCACGTGGCCCTTTATGCGGCCCAAAAATCTGCTACTGCAGAAAACACTTTAAATAGCAGGGTATTACACCCGGGCAAATGGTTGGCAATCCAAGGCTGGTAACCTACGAAAGGCAATTTCTTCGAGAGCAAGGAGCACGTCAGATAGTCCAAGGAGTAAGGCAGAGTTGCTACACTTTTTCGAGCCTCTATCGTCACCCCCCAGAATCATAACTAAACAATTGTACTTAGATTGTCTCCTAGGCTTTCTCTTGTACAAACGAATTTGCAATCAAGTTCAATTCATTTGTAATTTGTTGTGCTTGATATTTAATGGCAAACACGATGGCGACTCTGCTGAGGACATCCTTCTCCTCTGATGAGAAGATGGTGATGCAATCTGACGCATCCAAGCTCGGTTCCATGCAGCAAATGCTCATGGTTCGATTTGACCAACGTGCATTTGAAGAAATGCCCTCTGAAGGGAGCACTAGCCCATCGCAGAAACAAGCCAACCCAAAGATAGCCCACAGCATATTGAAGCACAAAACTGTTGCCCCTGACCAGGTTCTCGAAGAAGCTTCTTTTGCGGCCCAAGACGGTCATCAAGACTCTCCTGCGGCCTTGCTGCCGACCACAAATAACGTTACTGTCCCCAAATCTAGCAAAGGAAAAAACTACGATGCTAAGTTTTTGGAGGCACAAGGGAAATCCATGCGGACGAGGAAGAGGACGCATAAGAGAGATGGGCAGATGACTCATGTGGCAGCCAACTCTGGCCGCAGATAGACCACCCATGCGGCAGCAAACTCTGGCCGCAGACAGATCGACCATGCGGCAGCCAACTTTGGCCGCAGGCAGATCGCCCATGCGGCAGCCAACTCTGGGCGTAGGCAGATGGCCCATGCGGCAGCCAGTCCAAGCCATAGGCAGAGTGTCTCATGCGGCCCTGTCAGAAGTTCTGTATTCGACCGTCTCTCATGCGGGCCTGACTCCATGCGGCCCATTGAGAATGTGGGATGTATCAATCTGGACTCTTTTTACTATACACCTTCGGGTGCAAAGTCAAAGAAGTCTAGGGCAGTGTGGGCCCAACAAGCCCAGTCAACTGTCCAAGTTGCTGACTGTCAGCGGGCACCGTTAACTGTTATAGGGGCTCCTGATGGAAAGTTGTACAGAACCACCCACGTCCAGTCCCCCAGGGCTAATGGACATGATGGGTCTCAAAAGTCTCCCTCCAACGATCGAGAGCAAGTGATTTTACTAGCCTCAGATCAGGGAGCAAACATGACACCTACGCGCCCGTGTCCTCGGTATACTCGAGTCTACAAATGGGAGGCAAAGGTAGACCAATCCGCTACCGACTTGCGAGAGGTGATTACTCACAAACGCAAGGAGAAGGAAGCAACATTGGCGTGCGATGGGCCCCTCTCGGGACGTCGTTGCACCCAAGACATCATCAAATGCTGCTGCGATAAGTCGGCAGCACCTGAAGATCGGCAGTCCGTTTTCTAACGACTGCAGCAGCCAGCACCTTTCCAATAGCAACTTCAGAAACATGTGCAAATTCTGGGAGACGAGGAATTTCCTGTCGCCTCCTGTAATTCAACCCGGAAGGTTCTTTCCGATAAGGGAGGAAAGAAGACAAGCTCTTCCAGCCCGGCAATCTCCGCCAGCATTACAAGAAAACTCACATCTAGAAGACTGCCACCGACAACCACAAGGGGTGTCTACCTAGGCACTCGATCCAAAAAGAAACTTCCAACACCTGGGGGTGCATCCTCGACCTCCCTGGGGGTAGATGAGGCCAGGGGTAGCAGTCCCCTCAAAGTATGCAAGACTCGGTGTTCCAAGAGCATACACAGGGGGTAGCGATCCACTGGAATTACGCAACAGACATGGACGTCCCTGAGGATGACCGCCCTTGCCAAGATGATGTGTCTTCCTGTACAGGGGGTAGCACCCTTTCCGAGTCCGAGGAAGAAGACATTCCAACATTTCTCGATGATTTCTCGGCATGGGGGTACGACACAAAGAGCACCTCTGCTACGGTCCCTTCCACGTCTACCCATGTACGGACAGTCTTTATGGCCGACGATGATCATGAGACACCTACTGACCGACAACGTCTAGAAGTACTTGAGGCCATGCTCTTGTCTTTGGTCAAGTCAGTAGATGAAATCAAAGCTGCCTTGCCAACTCAACCAGTAAGGCCGCCTGGACAAACAAGCTTGGGACCCGCAGTCAACGCGGACTCCAACACAACCGCTCCTCCTTTGGATGACAATCCTTTAGGAGCCTCCGCTCCTTCAGCTGCAGATGAAGCCAGGGACGAAAGGAGGGAAGTCCAGGAGCTTCGGGCAATGTTCAATGCCCGAGACTCCTCTCAGGACCTCAGAATACGGCAGTCGTATTCCGTTGCATAGAGAGATGTGCCTTTACCACCATGGTACAAGTCGTTTCATATCGATTCATATGACGGGAAGACCTCTGCTAGTTGGTATATGACTTACTTCGAGGTCACAACCGACCACTTGTCGCATAGTGACATCATCCTCACACGATTATTCATTGGACATTGGAGGGGATAGCGTTCGACTGGTATCGCAACCTTTCAAACAATTGCATCTACTCTTTTGACGGCTTCAAGCATATGTTCCTAGAATGATTCTACGAGGTGGGACATGATGTGACAATGTCATCCCTCATAGACGTCGTTCAAGGAGAGAGAGAGCTGACAAGGAACTATATCGAGCGGTTCTGCCAAACTGTAATGAGATTGCCCCAAGGCAATCCCGAAAGCTCCTTGATCGAAATATGCCAAAAGAAGTTGCTCCCCGCAATCAGCCTTTGTATGGGTGAAGATCAGTTCAGGGATTGGACGACCTTCATCATAAGCACCACCAATACGAAGGCAAAGTTAAAGAAGGCTCGCCAGCTGGGATTACACATCCCAGACGGAGAAGTCAAAAGCAAACATCCTGGTACCACCTCTAATAATAACAACACCGACGCTACCTCCAGTAATCGGGACAACAAAGGCAAACAGGCCCTGGTCGCTGGTACGACCAAGAAGCCTGAACAAAAGCAGGCAGAAGCTCAGTGGCCCCAGCTGAATTACTCATTCGAAGATAGTCATGTCAAGCATGTCTTCGACATGCTCTTGCAAGGGGACAGGATCCAACTCCCTCCACCAAGGCGCAAGCCCGAGCGACAGAGATGGAGGACCCAAAATACTACCATTTTCACCGCTATGTTCATCATGCCACTCAAGACTGCTTTCAATTAAAGCGGTACATCCAGAATCTTATCGACTCTAAAGCTCTGTCGCTAGACTTTGAAGAGGTTACCGTGGTGACGAACATGGTGTTAATTCAGTTCAACAACTTCCCTTCAACAAGTACTCAAGACGGGGTAATACCTATCCCTCGAGCAACGATGGAGGTTACTAATCTTTTCCCCATCCGGGACCAGACGTCTAGCTTGGTACCTTTCACCACGTCACGAGGAGAGGTCATGTGGGTGCACCCCAACTTAGTACCTGAAGTCACTCAGGCGGCATCATCTTCAGCCAACAAAAAGAAGGGCAGGAAGTCCAGATCCTGCCACACAATTTCAACCGAAGATGAGAAAGCGGTAGCCGTTGTTACCCGGTCTGGGGCACAAGTCCAGCCCATTCTGGGTAGTTCAGTTGAAGACCCTCAACCGGCAACGCTGCCCGCCACTGATGTTCCGAGGCTATCTCAGCCTCCATCGACAAACAGGGCTAAGCCGAAGGAAATCCGCTTCGACAGGCCGCTCCGTAAAGATGCACCTCAAGGGCTGCTGAGACCTTACAACTTTGACATATTAGCACAACTGGCTAATACGCCAGCAAAGTTGTCATTATACGAGCTCCTAAGGCTCTCCAAGGATCTTCGTATCGCACTGAGCGAAGCGCTCTAGAATGCTGACACTTACTTAGCCCAGGTCAAACCTACAGGGGAAGACTCGTCGACAGATCTCCAGGGCAGCAACAGTATAGATACAATGCTCAACATCGTATTCATCCCACAGGACATGCTGATCAAGACCAACATCCATGATCGCCCCTTGTACTACACTGGATACATAGGCGACATCAAGGTGGATCGGATGCACATCGATCCTGGCTCGTCGATAAGTATCATTCCCAAAAGCTTGCTTTAAGTCCTCGGCATCCCTATGCACCGGCTAGCAGCGACCAACACCGCCATTAGTGGTTTTAACTCAGGAAGGAGCTATCCCTTAGGAAAGATCCGATTGAAATGTCAGATCGGCGACCTGAGGACAGAGGTTACCTGCTACGTCATTGATGCAGACACATCCTTCAACATCCTCCTGGGACGTCCGTGGATACATGACTATATGATCGTGCCATCCACCCTCCGCCAGTGCTTTAAGTATGTCAGTAAGCACGGCTTCGTGAAGATTGAATTCGCCGAAATCGATCCCTTCAAAGGGGTTGAGTCTTATTAGTCTTCGGAGGCTTGTCTATATGACGAATCCAAGAAACACATAACTGATAAACTGGAGGCCATCACAGGGCCAGAGGAACCCTTGAGAATTCATCTCCAGGCCCATAAACCGGGCAAAGCCGTACCCCTTGTCGCAACTTTGCATAAAGAGGTGCCATGTTCCCCCACCCCAGCTGCACAGTTGGAGCCGATGGTCATCCGACTCCCAAGGACCAGCCAAGAACCCGTCATAGGGCCGATGGCGATCCGATTGCCAAAATCCAATCAAAGGCGATCGGAAGACGAAAGGCCCTCTGGGGAGCCGATGGTGATCTGATTGCCAAGATCCAGTCAAAAGCAATCGGAAGACACAAAGTCCCCTGCCGAGCCAATTGTCATCCGTCTTCCCAAGATGAGCAGGCAACCAAGTGTCGATCCGACACCCTCAGGCAAGCCAATACCATAAGCTGAACCCTTGGTAGTCAAGTTGTCTAAGACAGTACCCCAACCTCCGGTCACGTAGGGGGTAGCTGAAGTGGATGCAGAACTCGCAAAGTATCTAGTTGCAAAGGTGGATAGTCCCTCTCCTGATGATGTAATTCCTGTGGAAAAAATTCCTTATTTCATCAATAAGAGGCTGCCATTGAACTATCCTGAGTGTAATAAACTCAATGTGATATATACTACTGGACTCGGTTGGGACACTAACCTGCACACACAGGTGACAACCGTCCATACCGTAAATGACTTGCTCCCATTAAAGATGCCTACTTCCTAGTCCCAGGCAGAAGAGAAAGGGATCACATGATCATCTTTGGCCGAAAAGAAGGACCTTAACCCTTTATGCCTCAAGAGTTTGATCTTGAACCCGATACTGGGAGACTACCGCTCTACCTGTATAGTCCTCAGGCCAAGTACATCATGCAAAAGCAGGGGTACGACATGAAGGCTACCCCAGGTCTGAATTATGACAGCGGTCGACGATCGCCTCTGCAGCTGACAACTCCATCTGGGAAACCTCGGGATTACTACGGTAAGTCCAAATGCGACCTCGGTTATGTTACACCAGCAACTATGCCCGAGAGCTCCGATGAAGAATGCGAGTGGCATTCTCACTCATCTAAATCACCTACATACGATTCTGACGACAGCATTGGAGATATGTTTAGGAAGACATTATCTGTCAATATGGTATCTGCTGACATTGAAGAGGAAGACGAGGATCTACTCGAACCTCTTGAATTGGAGCCATGGGTCCAACAACTGGATGCACAATAGGAGAAATGCTTTGAACTTCGTAATCCTTCCACTAAAGATGAGGTCATACAAGTTAACCTCGGTGATGAATCCTCTCCAAAGCCAATCTTCGTCAGTAAAAGCCTGACAGACGGCGAGCGGGAGTCCGTGTTACAACTCGTCAGAGAATACATCGACGTCTTTGCCTGGAGATATGAAGACATGCCAGGGCTAAACCCCGAGATCGTACTTCATAAGCTCAATATTCATCAGGACGCAAAACTAGTCAAGCAACCGCAACAACGGTTCCGTCCAGACATCATGAACTCCATCGAAGTGGAAGTAAACAAGCTTATAGCTAGCGGTTTCATCCGCGAGGAGCAGCACCCAGACTGGATAGCTAATATAGTACTAGTCATCAAGAAGAAAAGGAAGATCTGAATATGTATCGACTTTCGCAATCTGAATGCGGCATGTCCCAAGAATGAATTCCCACTTCCCATTACCGACATAATGATCGATAATATGTGTGGCTTCGAGCGCATGTCCTTTATGGATGGCTTTTCAGGATACAATCAAATCAAAATGTCTTCTGACGATGAGAAGCATACATCATTCTGAACACCGATCGGCATGTATTGCTACACAGTCATGCCCTTCGGCCTGAAGAACGCCGGTGCTACATATCAGCGAGCAATGGGCGTCATTTTTAGGGATCGCTTGTGCAAGACGGTAGAATATTACGTTGACGACATTGCCGTCAAAAGTGGCTCCAAGGACGACCACCTATACGATTTGAGGACGGTGTTCGATCTTATGAGAGCGCATAATTTGAAGATGAATCCCGCCAAGTCCTTCCTGGGCGTATCCAGCGGGAAGTTCCTAGGCTTCGTTATCACTTTCCGGGGCATTCATATAGACTCCGATAAGACAAAGGCAATCCTGGAGATGAGTCCGTCGAAGAACCTCCGTGAACTCCGCGGCCTTCATGGAAGACTAGCCTACATCAGCAGGTTCATATCTAACCTCTCAGGGCGATGTCAACCCTTTACACAAATTATGAAGAAAGGCATCTCTTTCGTTTGGAACGAGGAATGCCAACGTGCCTTTGACGACATTAAGGAATACCTGACGAATCCTCCAGTTCTGGTAGCTCCGATTGCCGAAAAGCCTTTCCTACTATATGTACGAGCAATGGAACACTCCCTCGGTGCCTTGCTAGCACAAAACAATGATGCGGGGCACGAACAAGCCATCTATTACCTCAGCCAAATGATGGTGGGGCTGGAGCATAGGTACACCACCGTAGAGAAGGAATACCTTGCCTTGGTGTTCGCCAATCAGAAAATATGACACAATGTGTCAGGGCAGACCATCCATGTTATCTCGCGAGTCAATCCCCTCAGAGTTCTCATGACCAAGCCAGGCGCACTCAGTTCCCGTCTAGCCACATGGGCGATACTATTATCCTCCTACGACATGGTCTTCGTTCCGCAGAAGGCTGTCAAAGGTCAAGCCTTGGCCGACTTTTTGGCAGCCCATCCTGGCTCAGAAATAGCTAAAATTTATGAAAAAATCCCAGATGAAGTCATTGACTCAAATATGACTTCACATGAAGACGTTTGGCAAATGTTCTTCGATGGTGCCTCAATAACGGGGCCCCAAGGTAATATCATCGTTAGAGTCGGGATAGTTTTAATTTCTCCCTCTGGATTAGTGGTCAATCGGGCATATTCTCTCACGGAACCCTGTTCAAACAAAGTAGCCGAAAATAAAGCTTGAGTCATCGGGCTCTGACTTGCAAAAGAAGTGGGAGTCGAATACCTAGAAGCATATAGCGACTCGCAGTTAGTTGTCAATCAAATCTGAGGCTCGTATGAAGTTCGCAACGCAGACCTGATTCCTTATCATCAGACAGCAATTGCTATCATAGCAACCTTGGAGGGGTTCTTTATAGACCATGTTCCTAGGCTCCAGAATATTGAAGCCGACGCCCTAGCAGGCCTCGTCGCTTCTTTGGCGGTTCCAAATTATGCTCATCATCCAGTTGACGTTATAGGCCATGAACTGGTCTGTCCCAAAATCAATGTTCAACTGGATATGAGTTACTCCGCCCAGATAACCAATAATGTGCAAGACTGGAGACTCCCGTTCATCGATTTTGCAGTCTACAGAATCCTGCCTGAGAATGTGAAAGAAGCAACTTCAATCAGAAGGCGTTCTCTCAGATTCTTTTATGACACCGAAACAAAAATGCTATATCGACGATCTTACGACGGACTACTGCTAAGATGTCTGTCAAATGCAGAAGCCAAAGAAGCCTTACGCGAGGCTCACGATGGCGTTTGAAGGGCTCACCAACCGGGCCCGAAATTGCAGGACCGTCTCCGTCGGATGGTTTACTACTGGCCTACGATGGTAGCAGACGCAGTCGATTATGCAAAGAAGTGCAAGGCTCGTCAGATCCACGTAGATTTCATATGTCTGCCATCTGAGTTTTTGTACCCGACAGTGGCTTCTTGGCCATTTGAAGCATGGGGAATGGACATTGTTGGCCCAATCACCCTGTCGTCGTCCAAAGGGCACCGGTTTATTCTCGTAATCACCGACTACTCTCCAAATGGGCAGAAGTTGTTCCATTGGCAGAGGTAAAGACATCAAACCTGATCAGTTTCATAAAACATCACGTCATTTACCGTTTTGGACTGCTAAGGCGGATCATTCATGATAACGGTCCGCAGTTCGCAAGCCATGCCTTCCATCGATTCTACAACAAGAACCAAATTCAGAATGTGGCTTCAACGGCCTACAACCCATCGGATAATGGTTTGGCTGAAGACTTTAACAAGACCATAATCAAGCTTCTCAAGATTCATGTCCTCGAACAAGCGCGATTGGAATGAAAAGCTGGGCGAATGTTTATGTGCATACCGCACTACGACTCGAAGGGCTACGTGAAATACACCATTCTCTCTGGTGTACGAAAGCGAGCCAGTTCTTCCATTGGAGACTCAGATCCCCTCACTTCGTGTGGCCCTTACTTACCGGTTAACGTCAGACGATAACTACCGCCGACGGCTACAAGAATTGGAAGCGTTAGACGATAAGCGCTTGCAAGATCAACAAAGCATCGAGATCTATCAAGCACGCATCTCTGAAGCCTTCAATAAGAAGGTCAAACTGAGAATATTCTAATTAGACGACCTCGTCTTGGCAGTTCGCAGGCCGATGGTTATGACTCACAAAACCGCCGGCAAGATCCAACCCAAGTAGGAGGGCCCATTTGTCATCGAGACCGTATTCTCCAACGATGCGTACTGTCTCGCAAAACAAAATGGAGACTTGCTCATGATGCCCGTCAATGGCAAGTTTCTCAAGAAAAGTTATATCTAAACGACATCTTCCAACTATCTTTCAGATTGTGAGTTATGTACCCTCTGGTACCGCTGAACTTACACTCTGTCCCCAAATCTTCCAGATTGTTGAGTTATGTACCCTCAGGTACCGCTGAACTTACTCTCTGACAGCTCCGAGTGGATTCATATCGCATCTTCTGGGCAATAAGTCATGTATGATCGTACCTCTGAACTTCCACACTAAATGCTTTCCCCCACTGAAGTTTGCCTCAAAATCTATTACTCGCACCACTAGTGCACAAAAAGGGTAATAGGTCCACAAAATTTCCCAACGGAAAAAACAACCACGTCCATATTACCTCTGAGTTGTTTTTCCGTCCATCACAAATAAACCACCCAATACATAGAACTTCCACGTTGATAGCACCTCTGAATTGTTCTGTGTATCCTTATTAGGCCCACTCCTACCACGTCCTTATTACCTCTGAGTAGGAAGGCCCTACTTTAGACTCATATTTACCACGTCCTCATTACCTCTGAGTAAATATGTTAGTTTTCTCTCCACTTATTATCCGTACTCGCACTGCCAGTACACAAAAAGGATAATAGGTCCACAAATGTCCTCTGTTGACCATAAATGCTGCATTAGGTCCTCTAGTACATGCACCCCTTCTTCATAATCATATGCTTTTGGAACCCAGTTGTTCCGTGGCATTCATTACCCGTTACGTAGAACTTCCACGTCCATATTACCTCTGAGTTGTTCTATGTATCCTCATTTGAGTCCATTTCCACCACGTCCTCATTACCATCAACCCCATATTTATCATGTTCTCATCACCTCTGAGTAAATATGATGGTTTCCTCTCTCAACTTATTATTCGTACCTAAAATCAAGGTACACCAAGGATGATAAGTCCACATAAAATCTCCAGCAATAGTACCCAAACCTATCACGTCCATGCTACCTCTGATAGGATTGCCGTACCTAAACAACGCTACTTTCCATGCTTCTTATTCAAAGTATTCTAAATTTACAATTTGAAAACTTTGAAGGGGGTCTTGTAGAAGCATGGAAAAGAGGATATTGCTTTTAATCCCACATCTGAAAGGAGAAGAAGAAAGGGGCTCATTTTATTTTATATATAGAGCCCCCTTGCCTCCTTTAAAAATGGCACAAAAATAAAAAAAAAGGAAAAGAATCACTCAATTTAGTCACTCGCTGTCATGGCAAGGATGAGTTGGGTTCTGAGTACTATGCGCCTTCACGGACTAGTATGAAGAAATCTAAGGCGGCATGGGCCATGCGCTTCAAACGTGCTATGCCAACAGTAAACCAGAGATGCGCACGCAAAATCATGCGTGCTACCGATGGTAAACTGTACAAAATGGTCTCTAGTGTATTTGCACTAGATATGAGCCGACTCTTAAAGTCCCCCTTCCACTTGGGTGCAATTCTTGCGCTTGAACCAAGTCAGGGGAGGAATCTCTTGCGAGCCAGACCCCATATGGCCCGTTGAGAATGTCGAAGCTTCCAACTTGGACTCTTCCTACTATGCACCTTCGGGTGCTAAGTTGAAGAAGTCTAGGGCAATATCGCATATTTTATGCGCGGGTCTGTCATAGCTCATCCTGTCTCACAGTGCTTTACTAGTCTCAGATCAGGGAACCAATATGATGATCCCAAAAGTTTTTCTACAACGATCGAGAGCAAGTGCTTTACTAGCCTCAGATCAGGGAACAAAGTGGACTCGAGTCGCAGAAACAAGTGGACTCATGTAGCCAAGTGGACTCAAGCCGCAGAAGGAATGCTCCTAAAAATCCCATGCGACCGAGAGAAACTAAACCGCAGAGGAAAGGCTCTCGAAGATCCCATGCGGCTAGGTAGACTCGAGCCGCAGAAGCAAGGCTCTTGGAGACCCCATGCGGCCAAGTGGACTTGAGCTACAGGAGGAAGACTCTTCAAACTTCATACGGCCAAGATGATCCGAGCCACAGACAGAAGTCTCTTGAAGACCTCATACGGCCAAGCCAATTTGAGCCACAGGAGGAAGACTCTTCAGATTTTATGCGGCCAAGATGATCCGAGCCGCAGAAGGAAGTCTCTTGAAGACCTCAAGCGGCCAAGCCAATTTGAGCCACAGAAGGAAGACACTTGAGACCTCATGCGGCCAAGATGATCTGAGCCGCAGAAGGAAGACTCTTGAGATTTCATGCGGCCAAGCCGATCCAGGCTGCAGAAGAAAGACTCTTGGTACCGCATGTGGCCAAATTGATCCGGGCCGTAGAAGATTGATTTTACTCTGTTGTGGGGGGACACGTGGCAGACTGACCAAGTCTCAACCACCCAGATTTGCTGCAACAGTATCTCAATAAGCCACCAGCTGGTAGCCCAAGATCGAGTCTTTGTGCGCTGTGAGAGACACGTGTCCACGTGGCCCTTTATGCGGCCCAAAAAGCTGCTACTGCAGAAAATACTATAAATAACAGGGTATTACACCCAGGCAAATAGTTGGCAATCCAAGGCTGGTAACCTACGAAAGGCAATTTCTTCGAGAGCAAGGAGCGCGTCAGATAATCCAAGGAGTAAGACAGAGTTGCTACACTTTTCCAAGCCTCTATCGTCACCCCCCAGAATCAAAACTAAACAATTGTACTTAGATTGTCTCCTAGGTTTTCTTTCTAGGCTTTCTCTTGTACAAGCGAGTTTGCAATCAAGTTCAAATCATCTATAATTTGTTGTGCTTGATATTTAATGGCAAACACTCAGAGTGTGCTTTTTGAACCCCTCTTGGTGTTGGATTTGAAGAGTCAGGCTGCGAGCTTTATTAGGCAAGTACATCTTGCCGAACTACTAGACATATTATTGTTTTACTATGGGTTTTGTTTTCCTACTGTCTTGATAGTCTAATATTTCCTAGTATTTGCTTTACTAAATATGTTTTCCTAATGATTATCACCATTTTGTCCATCTCAGAATTTGTTTGAGCTAGGTTTTCGTTATCTTGTGATGTCCTGTTATTTTCTTAAGTAGGAAAATCCGTATCAAGAATGATACAGGGGTGATTACCTTGAGACTTAGTATACATGCTATACACGACCTACCTCTAGTATTATTTTCATGGTTATACTGATTTTAGCAACTTTCGGGATGAAGTTTGGTTTTCGGGGCTTGATTCTAGCCTTTAGTAATGTTTCTCGAACACAATAGGCATATCGTCGGTATACCGGTGTATACCAGTGACATACCGATTCTGTGGGTCCTTTTTAGTGCAAAAAGCTGTTGTGACACTTTTCGACATACTGACGGTGTACCAGTCCATACTGGTGGTACACCGGTGAAGTAAATTGAATTTGACAGAGAGTTTTTGCCTACCTAGAATTGACATACCATCGATGTACCGGTGTGTACCGTTGGTATACTGATCATGTACCCAAGTTGTTTTTTTTTTGGATTTTGACTTGACTTTCCTAATTTCTTCTTGTTTACTGCTTAATTGTCTTGTCTTGCCCAGTCTACTATCTTGCCCTATCATACTTGTCTGGACCCGGTACTTGATTTTCTCTTGTCATGATAGTGGCCTGTCATGGTGCACTCCTGATTCCCGTATATGTATAGCTTATCTGATATAGTGGCTTGTCATGGCACGCTCCTGATTTCTGTACAAGTCTAGCTTGATATAGTGGCTCGTCGTAGCACACTCCTGTCTCGATACTTCTCTTGTAGTGACTTGTTATAGTACACTTTATTTCTTGTTATGTCTAGTCTTGCATGTCTCATGTCTAGGATGGATTCTGCGGAATGCCACACTCGAAATTCTGAATGAAAATGTTAGAAACTATACAACTAGCTTGATTAGTTATATCATTGGGAGGAAAGATTTTTCTAATTACATGCATTCCCTTTGCTCCGGTCTCGTTCCTGTATATATAATTTAGAGCTATCTGTCATGATGAGCACACTTCCAGCACACCATCGAGTGTTACAGTACAATAGGATACACGTATCTTACTGCGGTGTGTCTGTTATACTGGCTTTCTTTTGGTCTGGATGAGTCAGGTAGTCTGCAGGGCAGGTACCTGGATTGGATTTCTCAACTTGCATTTGTTAGTAACCAGGATTGTGCTAACCCTAGTTAGCTAATGTATCAAGCCGTACTCTTGTTTGGCCGTGATTGATGGATGGAGTGTTGTCTTGTCTAGTCCATCTTGTTTATTTCAGTTTTCTAGATTCATATTTGTACTTGCACATAATTTTTTTGTTATGCTCTCATGCTCAGTTTCCTTTAAATGTTACTATTCTTATTCACATGTCCGATTTTACTACTTGTCTTACATGATCGACTTCATCACATGCTTACATGCTCAGTTTCACCCTTACATGTTCATATGCTATTTTCCCTTACATGTTCCCTATTTTCTTTCATATACACTATGGTACCATTTACACTATTCATGTCTCGTTTACTGCCTTACTTTCGTGTGTTATGATTTGTATGTTGGTTTTAGTTCATAGTTTGGATTTCTTTGTGGTACTTGCTATTGGGGGTCTGATCCTACTGATTTTGTTTGACCAGATTTGGTTGAGGAGCCCGGGGATCTTCCGGACCATCCAGTCGATGGTGACCACTCAGAGCACCAGGGTGCCTAAGTGGGTGTTCTTTCTCTTACCCACTCTTTTTTGTATATTCTTTTGCGATGTTTAGCCATCGAGCACGTGTTTAGCTCATATTTTGGACTTGATATTTGGCCTACGGGCATAGACATGATTGTATATTTTCTAGACTACAGCTAGAGATGATCATGTATGACTTACACTTTTGCTAGTTCTTTATTTTGTATTACTAGCTTCATGATCGTCTATATATTATAGTTTGGGACGCTTTACTATCTTATATGCCTGATGATCATATTCTTGTACTTTACTTCTTACTTGTGATTGAGGTATCTAGAAATGATCTGACCTAGAATTAATTGTTGGCTTGTAGCAGTGACACCCATCTATACAGCTTATACGTTATCTCGGAGTACTGAAGTACTTTGGTATACATAACTGGCCTCGTCCATCCCTACTTGCCAGTATTCTGGTTCTGGGATGTGACATATCTATACTTACCTTCCGGCCTTTCCTGTTTCAACACAATAATACCGTTAAATCATAAAGACTTAGTGACACGTTATCGAACCATAGTCTCTGATCTTGTGTCGTAATGGGTGTCTTCGCATAAGTCAAATCTTAGGCTCAATAGTTGCGTTGCGTATCATATATCCACTTCTTGACTCAATCTACAGCATACACGTGGATTGTCGCTATTACGCCGACATAATCTATATGAAGTTGCTCCCCCCAGGCCTGTCGGACTTATAGCTAGGTGTAGACGAGATCCTTGAAGCATGGGTAGCGAGCCCTGCTGAAGTCCTCAAATCACATGTGCGGTACAAATCCAATACATCTATTTTGAATTCCTCCCAGGACGAATCAGACCCGTGGCTCCAGGTTATTGTTCGAGGAAGCGCGCCCTTGTGCACAAGTTGTCCAAGGACCATGCAAGACTCTACTCGAACTTACCATCCTACTCAAGCCTTTACTTATCTCAATTTTTCTCTATATATACAGCTTCCAGACCAGGGACTGCCTCGACGACCTTCTGTCCCGTGAGCTTTCCATGTTTCCATACTTTCCATCTCTATTCAGGAACAAATATTTGATAGAACTCCTGCTTAACTTGAATAGACAATGTTCCATGAAGTACCACAAATCGTGTGTCATACTCTATATGAAAAAAACTGTGGAAATGTGTATGCTATGACATCAAGTCGATAGTCTGTAAGACAACACAAAAAAACTATTCTTTTGGCAAGCCGTAGAATCGATAAGGCAAGTGTCATTTTGAAAACCCAATTTGAAGTACTATCTTGGTAGCAAGTTTAACATTTTTCATGTTCTACACAAATTTGAAACAAATGGGATTATTTCCATAGCTATGTGGGTTCATCTCTTCTATTAGCATTCCTACTCAGTGTGTAAGAAAACCAGCATATGGCATTCAATTTATTAAGTGTTAAGGCAAGGCAGAGACAAGTTCATTGAAGACACCCACCTGAACGATGAGTTTGCTCCAACGAGGAGTTGCCTCGACCGAGTGGGACTCCGAAGAAGTCGCTACATAGCCAAGTTCAAACGTCGTTGCGTTCATTGATTCATCATGTTGAACTAAGCGTGGTGGGGTACTACACCTTCGTCCAAGACTGGAGGTTGCATGGTCCACTTAGAATATCATATTTATTTGTTAGATACAATCTTTAAAGTTTTATTCTAAATCTTAGACCTAATAACCTTTAGGACCTTGATCCAAAATATTATGAAGACCTTAGTCTAAATTAAGGAAGTTTTACTTGTAGGAATATCTAGAAACCATTAAATATTAAGTTCCAACAAATTCTTGTAATTAGTTTAATTATCATTATTTATAGGACAAAACTAGCCCAACCTTCTTTACAACTGAATTTTACTCATCCTAGGCCAAATCAAGCCCACAATGATTTATTAATAATGTTATTCAAGTTACTAGGCCCAATAATTTATTCCAATTATTATCTACTATTTACCCAACATACAAGAACCCATACTTAATTTATAAGCCCAAATAGCATCTCTTATTCCTCTTCTACTCTTTTTATGGCCTACTCCAAGTAAGGACAGACTCGGTCAAGAACTCATGTTGATATTATAGTCAAACTCTAAGCTTAGCTAATGAAGTTTGATTAATCACCATTATATTTAGAAATGAATAGGTCAAAGAATCTCGTGTACCCTGGAGCTAAATCATAGACGTATTGCTAACGCTGTCGACACACGAGTACACATATGTGATAAGGATCGATTTCCTAATGCAAATACCCAATAAAGTTCACCTGACCCATAGATCAGGCGCGTTAACTCGTCGACCGACAACAATCGATCTCGTGCCTCCTATTGTCAAATGATTCCAGTTTGACAAGATATGGTTCAATTCTTTGCCATATCCTTAAATTAAGAAACACAAAAACTAAAAAAGAAGGTAGGATTCAACAGCTCACCATGAATCGATTGTTGTCGAGGAATACTTTTGATACATCAGTAAACGTCTTCCCCAAGCTATGTCTTCGCCAAGACAATATATTATTGAGATTGATGAGGGAATCATAATATATAAATCAAAGAGTTATTCTGTCACATGCTACCGATCCAAAAAATTGGAGAAAATCAGAAGAAATTTGATCAGAGAATACTAATGTAGGCGACGCGATCGAGGTGGTGTGAAGAGTCGGCCCGCCGAAGAAATTAACAACAGAGGCGTTGTGAATCCGCGCCTGGCATAATAGATTACTTTTGGCCGAAGACTAATGAAGGTTAGTAGTTCATTGGAGGAAGGTCGTCGTTGTCAACTCTCTACTGCTGGCTTCAATCCATACGGCCACCGACAACTAATCGTCGGCCATCGGCGTACCCAACTCCCCACCGCTGATTCATCGGAAGGATGGCCGTCCACACGCCTGGAAGTCCACTTGAGTACTGGTGGTGGTCTAGAGACGACCGACATCGTCGCTCGTAATGGTGTCGCACAATCACTAGAGAGATCGACAGATCTACACTGGCGTACGATGATAATGTCGACCGGAGAAGGAAGTTGAAGGCATCTTGTGCTCAATAGAGCTCCGCTTGAGCATCATCGATCACTGGAGGTAGGAGAGGAGCTCGGCTCCTAAGCTTTTCGAGTTAGATGAAAGTGACATCTAACCGTTTCTTGAAAACCGACCCAAGAGTAAAAATTGAATGGAAATTAGTTGAGAATTTTCACTAAAATGAAAAGAAGGGGAGTGGGCCAAATGTTGAGATGATTTTTCATTTGTGTGGATAACAGTAATGGGCTCAGCCCTTTATATTGGTTTTTAGAAAATATTTTGTGAATTACAAATTTAATTATTCGTTAGTTTTTTAATTGGGCACATGCCTTAATTACGGAGTTAGTTAGGGTTTAATTAGGGTTGTTACAACCACTTAATATCTAAAACGTTTCCACCAATATTATGGTTTAATATTTACTAATCCTTCCACCAATTAATTAATTGTTCAATTTGTTTTAAGAAAATTATTAATTTTTGTTTTTTTTCCAAAATATTGTAAGCTAAGAAATTATTTACTCAATATTTTGTTAGCATTTTAATTTGGAGATTTTGATCGTGAAACTTGTATTTGAATTAGAAAATAATTTTATTCAATTTTTCAGGAAATAGGGATTACAAATCTACACTCCTTAAAAAAATTGTGTCCTTGAAATTTCAGTAATGTTGATGCACAAGGAAAGGAATCAAAGAAGAAAACTATATCAAATTTCAAATAGGTGAGGATTTTATTCTCTCAGGTAGATTCTCCTGGAGAGTAATTCCTCCATGCAACTCTGACTAGTGGGACTATTTGATCACGTATCTTCTCCCTACAGTGGTTCTGGTAGTCCTCATGGTCCTTTTCGAGTTGGAGCTAGTCCTTAGGCTAGACGAGGAGACGCTGTAGGTCATTCCCTTATCTAGTATAGCTGGTCCACAGAATAAGCAAACTTCAAGTTTCTTCCTGCATACTTCCCAATTATGCCCTGGCTTCGTGCAATATCCCCAAGGAAAATATCGTAGTACTGGTCTCTAATTTTGTTGATGTTGAACTGGTGGTTATGGTGGAGGAGAATGTTGGGCTTGGTATTGAAAGTCTTTTATCGCTTTGCTGACCCCATTGTTGCCACCTCCATAAGCATCTAGGTCTCTTTTCAGATGATTGTCTAGATCAACTTCAACTTCTTGTGCTATCGACACGATCTCTCCATAAGTCTTCGCTCCGTTCGCGGTAACATGCACTCGGATCTCCTTAACCAACCCCTGAAGAAACCTCGGAGCTCGGTCTTCTGGCTTGTTAACCATCTAGTTTGTAAACCTGCTAAGTCGGCTGAACTCCGTTGCATACTCGTCTATTGTGTGGTTTTCCTACTCTAGATTCTGAAATTGGTTCCCCAGAACTTCTTTGGCCACATCGGGGAAGAACATTCTCTTGAATAAGTCCCTGAATGTCTCCGAGGTGAGTCTCGTTACCGCAAGCTTAGGTTCATTTTGGAACCAAGTCCTCGCGATGTCCTGCAGTCCTGCGACTTCGATCTTCAAGTCTTCCCAAAGCCGTGTGACGCGAAGAAGCCTCTTAATGTCTTCGAGCCACTCACTTACATAAAGGATTCTTTTTGTAACATTAAAATCTCGGCGGTTAAGCTTCTTGAAGTCCAAGATATTTCCTGCTTAGTTTAGGTAGATTGTTGAGCGGCCACGTTCTCCAAGGCTGCTAATGCTATAAGATAGGCATTTTCTATGATTTTATTTATGATGACGGTCTACACCTTTTATGCTTTAGCTTGCATCTGTTTGGCTTCCATCATGAACAACTCAAATGGTTGTTCTTCATCCAATGGTAAAGATCCGGTGATAGGTGGGTTTCTTGAGCTGGAAGAGGTGGGGGATGTGGAAGAGTCTCGGTCGTCTCCTAAACCATTGGTCGGGAGGAAGACAACCCCTTAGAAACCACAAGGTTGGAATTACTGCCTCATATATCTTTATTTCCTTTAACCCTTCTCTAGAATAGAGGAAGAAAATATCAGATCTAAGGAGTTGCGGTGAATTTTAACTAATAAAAGGTAGTAAAAATTTGTAATGATAGAACGACCTAAGCTCTGATAAGTATTCCTATACTTGTAGGTCCCAATAGTACTCTAATTCCTAAGTACCATTAGGTTGAGACCTTCATGGGTTACCATAAAAACGTATCACGGCCTGCGCCAGGATGTTCGGGTATGGGTGCGTGAGCACGTCCAGCGTACGCCACAAAATCGATGATAATATATTATCTAAACCTTATGAGTCACCATATCACGATATAATCGATTTACTCATCATAGTAACTAGAAATGAGCCACAAACACACATACGATCAAATAATCCATTGTCATTTTTTTAGTACATCAAACATATCAATTCTCTGAAGACAAATCCGATAAAATATCCACAAAGAATAACTATACATCTTATACATATGATATATATACAAAGTCTATACTAAGTCCTCAAGGGTCCTCCAGAATCATCCTTTGCTTCAAGTGCTAATCTCTATGTCAATCTAATATGTCAACTATCTAGTTAGGATGGAGCAAAGTACAATACACAATGCAGAACTTATAATAAAGTAAGTAAATAATGCTGATAAATATAATCTGAAATAACTGCAATAATCTGCAAAAATACTTAAATTAAAATGCAACAAGTAGCTAAGTGTATGAAATACATATTTCAACATATGGACGACTAGGGGTAATGTCAAACGCATAGCACGTGTAATGCACGACAAGTATCGGTCACATAAGACCATGGAATAGTTTGGTGTAGTACACATGTCTACTAGAGTATTTTCTCCCACCCGACACGTACTCATGGAATCCAGACATGACACACAAAAATCACGAAGTAATAACCCATGAATATAGTCAAATATCGTGTAAACTATCATGTCATGATTATGCAAATAATAATGAACTACAAATGATAAAGTACTTGCCTCCGTCTAAGAGTGGATGTTGCACTAGGTCCACCTAAAATACAAAATTTATATGTTAGATACAATCTTAGAAATTTTATTCTAAATCTTAGATCTAATGACCTTTAAGACCTTGATCTAAAATATTATAAAGACCTTAGTCTAAATTCAGAAAGTTCTACTGAGAAGAATATTATAGAAACCATTAAATATGAAGTTCCAAAAAATTCTTGTAATTAATTTAATTATCCTTACTTATATGCCAAAACTGGCCCAACCGTCTTTACTACTGAATTTTACTCGTCCCAGGCAAAATATGGCCCACAATGATTTACGACTACTGTTATTCAAGTTACTGGGCCCAATAATTAATTATAATTATTGTCTACTATTTACCAAATATACAAGAACCCATACTAACTTTATAGGCCCAAATAGTATCTCTTATTCCTCTACTGCTCTTTTACTGGCCTACTCCAACTAGGACTTAGACTCGGTCAAGAACTCAGATTTATCTTATAGTCAAAATCCTAAGCTTAGCTAATGAAGTTTGATTAACCACCAATATGCTTAAAAATATACAAGGTCAAAGAATCGTCATTCTTGCGTCCTGTCACGACCCGCACACAGAAATTGGGCATGAGTCATAGGTATGTCCAGCCTACGCCGTAGCATCGGCGGTAGAAAGTTGTCTAAACACAAACATAGTATTTCCTTCTACACAATAATGCATGATCAACTCAAACATAATGATATAGATCCAGATTTGAGAATAAGATGATATCTATAACTCAATCACAACAGCTAAGATAGAAGAGTTCTAAATAAGTGCATAAATGACAATCCAGAGTCAAGACATAATCCATAAAATGCAAAGAATCACCAAATCCCCAACATATAAATATGCAACCCAAGTATATAATAACGGAGACAAATCTGGATCAGAATCTATAAATGTAAACTATGCTATGACTAAACATCCTTTACTGGAATCATGGCCTCCGCAAGTACCTGGTCATCCAGAAAGCCCGAATCAATCCCAAGTACTACGTCCTCTGTCAGTCCATAATAGGTGGGCAAAGTGCCTCTAACTCATCGCCTAAAAATGTGTTTATCCAATCAGGATTTGAGCAAGTACAAACACTAACATTTCATAACATGATAATGACTATATAACAAGATTTAGAATATATGAAACATGGTAATCAAGTAAGAATGTAAGACTAAACTAGCAATTGTTAGAAATTTTATTGTACCATGTCGATTCATGAGATGAAGAACATAAATTAAATTACGGAAGCATACCTGAATCCATTGCTAGGCTTGATGGATCTTGAAGCGGTCGTCTCTTTATTGGGTTCGATCTTCCAACTTGCTACGACCCTTAATGACAAAGATGAATCCAAATTTTTTGTCCCTCTCTTTCTGTTGATGGGGATGCAGAAGAGAAAAAGAGAAAACCTCTCTTTTGGTGGCCGTATAAGTTGGGGACCATAACCCTAATGAATATATATATTTATATGTTTTGATATTTCTAATTTGGCCCCTCATCAAATTAGAATTATCTCCAGTATCTACACATTAATTCCATGACAATTATACCCTTAAGCCAATTTTCAAATAGACCACTTTAATTTGGCTTAATTATTTAGATAGCCCAAACACAATTAATTTTACATGTGTGGTCCCATAATTATTGAATAATTCCAATAATCTCCCACTGGGCCACATATGTAACCTTATAATTGTGTTAACCTTAGTGAGCTCATAAATTACTATCTTAATCCTTAGGGTATATCCGGACAATCTCATCCATTAACCATATCAACATAGGATCAAAGCGACCTTCGTCACATATAGTGTAACTAAACCATCAATGGTCACATATACCAATATAGCTAAATGACATAGATCAATCATGGATGCGTAGCATAAAAATTACACGCAATATGATCAATACATGTCTATTTCCAACTGGTCCTCCTTAACTTTAGTGAGATCAATACTTTAACATAATGAAAACAGAATAAACTGAATTTTCATATATTTGATCAGATAAATATCCAAAATACTTTAATACACAAATGTGTCCAAAACCAAATAGCACCCAAATACATAAAATATAAACTCCCACTATATTGCCATATTCTTAATTAACACCCATATGAGCAGTATGCTCATGAAAGACCTTGGTGATAATACTTTTGTGAGCGGATCCGCTAACATGGAGTTTGTCCTAATGTGCTATATGGATATTTTAACCATTCTGAATTCTTTCCTTCACAACTAGAAACTTTATGTCAATATCCTTGACTTATACAAGTTTCTGTTGTTATTGAAATACAGTACTGCTGATTTATTGTCACACCATAATTTATTTTGTCTTTCAACACCGTACTGTAGGTGCAGCCTTGTGACAAATTTTCGCAAGCATATTCCCTGAATAGATATCCCACAACATATTATAAATCTTGTTTTCATGGTGGAAGAAATTATGAGTGCATGTTTGACACTCATTCAAAATATACCTCCATTAGTCAGCATAACCTGATGTGGATCTCCTACTGTGTTGGCATCCAACAAAATTGGAGTCGGAATACTTTATGATCTCCATAATTATTCGATCTCCTACAAAGAGCATATAATTTCTTGTTCTCTATTAATTACTTAAGTAGTTTGGCTGCTATCCAATGATCCATCCATATTTGCTTAAATATCTGCCTAACATCCTAATATGTACGCAATATCCTGACGCGTACATACTTGAGCATACATTAGACTTCCTACAACTGATCATGAAGGAAAAATCTATTATATTTTCTTAATTTCAAGGCTATTCTTTAGGGCACTGATTGAGACTGAACTTGTTTCCTTTAGCAACTGGGGTGTCACCTGGTTTGTATTCCTGCATGCCAAATCTTTTAAGCACTTTATCGATATAGCTCTTTTGTGATAATCCAAGAATACCTCGAGAACGATCTCGGTGTATTTGAATTCCTAATACAAAAGAGACGTCACCAAGATCTTTCATCTTAAAGTTATTTGATAGAATTTTTTTTAGTGTCATGCAATATGCCTATATCATTTGTGGCAAGCAGTATGTCATCAACATACAAAACCAAAAAAATAATTTTACTCCCACTGAATTTGTGATACACAGAATCTTCAACAAAGTTAACCTCAAAACCAAACGAGGTAACAATTTGGTAAAATTTATAGTACCACTGACGAAAAGCTTGCTTGAGTCCATAAATAGATTTTATCAATTTGCAAACCATATTATTTGGATCTTTCGACACAGTTTTCTGGCTGCACCATATAAATAGTTTCGTTAATGTTACCATTAAGAAATGTCGTTTTGACATCCATTTGATGTAACTCAAGATCAAAATGTGCAACATGTGCTATGATTATTTTAAAGAAGTTTTTCAAAGATACCGAAGAAAAAAACTCTTTAAAATCAATCCTAAAATTTTGAGTAAAGTCACTAGTTACAAGACATACTTTATACCTCTCCACATGACCCTTCGAATCCTTCTTGGTTCTAAATGTCCGTTTGCAACCAATGGATTTCATACCTTTTGGTAATGGAAAAAATTCTTAAACTTTATTGTCTTGCATGAACTTATACTCCTTGTATCAATCCACTTTGAGAACTGAAACTTTCCATGGCCTGACGGAAGTTGATTAGATCATCTTCCAGTATCCACAGTCTTCCTCACGTTCCTAGAGAAATATGACAATATTATCCAAAATTATATTTCTCCTTTCTCTGGTGGACAATCTTAATATTATCGGTTCTTGAGGTTGTTGAGTTTGTTTCTTAGGAATAATTACCTTATCTTGAATGGGGTGCCGCTACGTTGTCGTTGTTAAGGTATCTCAACAACGACTTATAGAGGTAATTCGATATTGTCTTATTGAAACTCCGAATTCACTTCTTGATCATGACAGGTATAGAATCCTGCACATCGTCCAAAGTGATAGTAGGAATCGTAATTGATTCCTTCTCAAAGACAATGATCCTGACTTTATTTCTCTCCCAAACTCAACATACTCAAAAACTATTTCACTTCTCGTCTCAAATTTTTTTGTGGGATCGTATAATTATTAACCCTTTGATTTGTCAGCATAGCCAATAAAGTAGCTGCTTACAGTTGAATTTTGGTCTGTATTTCCTTTACAAATTAATATAGACATTAAAGTCTATAAAGTCAATAAAATCTAAATCTCATCAGACACAAGTCATTCAACTCTATTTCTAGAGATGTGACCTAATCGCTTATGTCATAATGAGGCTAAAATTTTTTATTGTTAATTTTGTGTTTAGTACCACATGACTCCACTTGCAAGGTTTTATTTAAGCTGCAATAGTTTCAACTGAATATAGGCGATCATAAATCTTAAAGGAACCGTTACCAATAATATTTGGATTTAAAGATAGACTAAACTTATTATTTCCAAAAGAACAATGATAACCAGATTTGTCCATTAAGGAAACTGAAACTGAATTTCGTCTAAAGGACGGTACAATAAAAGTGTCTATCAAATCCGAATAATAACTGGTTCCTAAAAATAACCTAAAATGTTCTATTGCTTTCACTTCTACCGAATTGCCATGGGTTTCACCCACATAGATGTATCTTTCACCATCAATTGACTTTCGGTAACTCAGGCAACCTTGCCTAGAATATTAATGTGGGTAGTCCCACTAGAATCTAACTATCATGAGTTTCTTGGTACTAAATCTAAATTAACCTCAGAACAGATCAAAATTTGAAATGTACTTTTCTTTATATGCCATGCGTGGTACTTTGTACATTTCTTCCTTATGTGTCCTGTCTTATCACAAAAGAACAACCCTTAGTTTTATATTGTTATTTCTTTTGATCTGGACCCTTAGCAGCTACTGTATTCATTTTTTTTTGCCCTTAAAGTTTATCCCATTAAACATGAAAATTAAAATCTTATTGGCAGATATTTTAACAACATTGACTGTAAAGAGAATAAAGCAACCAAAAATAAACATGCTCTAACAAATAACCAAAGCGTAAAATATAGTCAAACAAATTCAAATAATGGTGAACCCCATCTCATGATACCTAGTACATCATTAATATCAAGTCTTTGGACAGTGATATTAACTGCAAGTGGTACTCTTGGTGTAATGATCAAACGTTGACAATAAGTTATGTCAAATAATAAGCCTATCTTTGGATCGGGTTATTATTCACATGTAAACTGTATAATTGTCACACATTTATCACCACAAGTATGTGTGCAATTCGGCCAAGTATTAACCTTTCTTTGGGCCGGCTAATACCCGTATGAATATACACACACAAACATCTGACATCCCTCATAGACTATCTACGCAAGAGAGGTCACTTTGGCGACATCTTGTTTCAATGAGTCTATTCAGAATATTAGACAACTATTGCTAGTCTCAAAAGGTACCAAAAATTTGAATTTTGACTAAATCTTACAAAACTAAATCATGTCCAAATCTTTATGCTTATTTGAATTAAATAATCATAAATCCTTATGCACATGCATATTTAAAATATTATAACTTAAATAAGATAATCATAAGCATGTGAATCTCTTTACATGATTCAAACAAATATTCTTAATTTGACTAAACTGAATATTGTCAACATAATAAAATTCACGTAATATTTTTCTGAAGATATGGACCAATAGATTGCTTCAAATAACCCTTAAAGATTATATTAAAATAATCTGCTGAAGATATGTACGTTAATAGATTATATCAAATATATGACTTAGAACATAAATTTATTGGAATGGCTCTACCGGTCAAAACAATACTGATAGTATACATATTAAACATTTTTCTATGATCATGTACAACTCCAAAAAGATTACAATAGTAGTACTTATGACAAATTTAAATCACCTTGATTCCTTCACATGCAGCCAGGATCTTAGTATTTCTAGCTCCAAAATAGTTACTCATCTTCATCGACAACATAGTCATTGATAATGATCATAGAAAGATATAAACTACAAAAAAATAAAATATCTACTACACATTCAAAACACCATTTTCCTGTAATTGTATGCCATTGCTCTTTCCTTGGTCCATCATTTTTAATATTTTCCACTTACACATATAATCGAAAGAAAACCATTGTTATTTGCAAGCAGAGAAATAAACAAATATGCAAAAAATACCATAGAAACCTCATATTAGAAATCCGAATACCCATATTCGGATCTGGAATGACCGAGTAAAACATGTGGATCATTAAAATAAATTAATCTAGCAATTGGAACCCTAAATTAATTTCGATTTAACGATCTAGGGTTTCTGAACACCAACAAAATTGAATATGCAAACTTCAAACTCATAAATCAAACAAGGAGGCTCTGATACCACTTGTTAGATATTTATACTATGTCGATTCATGAGATAAAGAACATAAATTAAATTATGGAAGCATACCTGAATCCATTGCTAGGCTTGATGGATCTTGAAGCGGTCGTCTCTTTATTGGGTTCGATTTTCCAACTTGCTACGACCCTTAATGACAAAGATGAATCCAAATTTTTGTCCCTATCTTTCTGTTGATGGGGATGCAAAAGAGAAAAAGAGAAAACCTCTCTTTTGGTGGCTGTATAAGTTGGGGACCATAACCCTAATGAATACATATATTTATATATTTTGATATTTCTAATTTGGCCCATCATCAAATTAGAATTATCTCCGGTATCTACACACTAATTCCATGACAATTATACCCTAAAGCCAATTTTCAAATAGACCACTTTAATTTGGCTTAATTATTTAGATAGCCCAAACACAATTAATTTTACATGTGTGGTCCCTTAATTATTGAATAATTCCAACAGCAATTTAATGGAAACAGACAAAAACAGTCAATATGGAAAGAACAAGTTAATATGGCAATAAGTAGATAAAGAACTGTAAATCCCCTAAATTTTATAATAGAATTTTTATATTGGTATTTGTACGACGAGTACGAATACATATATACGAAGAATTTCATATAAAAGTTTTATCATAAGTTTTCAATAAATGTCGAAAACAAATAGTTTTGTTTCGAAATACATATATGATAGTTTTATTTTTATATAAAATGTGTCATACCGCATTTTAATCAAACTTTATATTTTTATAAATGTTATTTTATTTATACAAGTATAGATAATGATTTAGAAAATAATCTCTTTCGTGTGTATTATTTTGCATGCGATGTACATGAAAATAAATTCAGGAATATTTTGATTTTCAAAATTTATTAAAAAATTAATTTAAATTATAAAATGATATTTTAAAATTATTTTTTGTAGTCCAAATTGGGATTAGATTTTTATTGGATTAAATTTAAATAGTTTAAAATTAAAGTTGAGATTTATATAGTTTTAATTTAGATTAGATTTTATTGTAGTTTTAAATAAATTTAAATTAATGTGAGATTTATCTATTGGTGGTTTAAAACAGTCCTAATATATATCTAAATAGAATTCCATTTATCTATTGGGGGTTTAAATGGTTCTAATCCATATCTAAATAGAATTCCTCCACCCTATTTATAGGGGAGTATCCTCATTGTTTCTCTCCACAAATTTTTTTCACAAATTTTGTCCACCACCATTATGTGTGCACCTTGTCCGTGTCCACTTCTTATGTGTCCGTCGTGACGGCCTCAGGTCCGACCCATATATCTTTCCACTATTTTTCATTATAATTACAGCATCTTCGTGTCCGACAAATCCGGATACGAATCCCAATTTTTCCCCTACCATGTCCGACACCCCGGACACGATACAAACATACAAACCCTAATTTTTTTTGGCTACCCACTGCCATCAACTGTCGACCCTCCTCCATGTCTCAGTGGCAAACTGGCCTGACCACAGTCGGCCACCCTCCATCGCAATAGACACCATCACCACCATCGTGGATAGGGGTGTGCATCGGTCGGTGGTTGACCTATTTGTTCACAACCGAAGTCGAACCGAAGTTAATCGGTTTTGAAATAATCAAAGTCGAACCAAACCAACCAATTAGTCGGTTCGGTTTTGAAACCGACCAACTTGGTTCGGTTTGGCTCGGTTCGGTTGATCGGTTTTGGTAAGACAATTTTTTTTAGAAAAATTATATTCTCTGAAAAACCCAGCATAGAGAGCATAGTACAAACTATAAAGTATAACCACCTGAAGCAGAGAGTTAGAGACTCCAAAGAAATTATTTTCGAATGCTAGTATGCTACAGCTACCAAACACTAGTGAGTGCTAATATGCTACAGCTACCAAACCTTTGAAAGAATGGAACAAAGTGAAGTGAAGCTACTGAACAGAAGGCTACAGCTACCAAAGTCAAACATGCAAACATTAATAGAACATAGTATAAACTATAAAGCTTAAAGACATAGTTGAGATTGAGAAATATGCTGCAGCCTGCTACAGAAGGACATATACTCCAATCCAAACATAGAACAGATTCAACAGAACATATTGTCATATTGCTGCTATCCGATTCATACTAGTGAAAAACAATGAGACATCCACAAGAATATGCTACAAAAAGAAACATCCACAAGAAAACCCATCACTAAGCCTCAAGAAGACCCATCACCCATGTTGTTCATGACAGGAAACATCCATAGATCTGGAGAGAAATATCATTCGAGAAAAAACCCCTTACCATGACGGAAAAAAACCCTTACCATCATTTATAAATCTGGAAAAAAAACCTAACCCTAACTCGAAAATAAATAAATATCATTCTTCCATTCCATGACAGGAAAATACTAACCCTACATCATCTATAGATCTGGAGAGAAAAAAACTCCTTAGTCCCTTACCAGTCTTGATACTTTGAGTCTCGAGAGAAAGGAGATTGGATATTCGAGATCCGAATGTATCACCGGAGAGAGGAAGAGATGGACGGAACTCACCGGCCACCGGGGAGAGGAAGAGATGGAAGAGAGAGAGAGACCGAGAGTTAGGGGGAGAGAACAAAACATGAGTAGGAGAGAGAGAGAGAAAAATGTCAAATGAGGATTAAGGAGAGCAGCTGCCCCCCTTCAAAATAATTTGAACCAGACCCCAACCCCAAGTCCTAACTCCTAACCCTAAATTTATAATGTAATGACCGCTGTCCGGTTTGGTTCAGTTTTTGTCGGTTTTTTGGATTATCAAACCGTGAACCGAACCGAATTGGTCGATTTTTTGAAAGATTTAGTCGAACCAAACCGACTGGACCATTGGTTCGGTTAAAAATTGATCGGTTCGGTGTGACTTGGTTTGACTTGATCGGTTTGGTTCAAATATGCACACCCCTAATCGTGGATGTGTCGCTTCTGTCACGCCCCGATTCTGGGAATCGCTCGCTTTGCTTCGATTCACGCCGAATCGATCGTCCTCGCTAAGGCGTGATGCCGTACAATTCTGGAGTTGTACTTGTACAAGGCTAGAACATGCACATTTACATCATTTTGAAATATTTAAAAATGAGCCATAGTTGCAAAAATATTTGGACACAATATAGGAAGAAGAAAGACTCATTTTATTCATAATTGTAGTCAGAATACAACTTTTCTCGATAATATTTGAAATGCCATTTCGGCTACATTGATTCATGAAAAGAAATACAACTGATAGGCTGCCATGAAATAACTTCCCGTTCCATACATCATGCCCCTTTAGTACTTTGAAAATATAAGCAGCTGTCTTTGAAAACTCAGTAATACTTTGTGCGTCTTTTAGGAAAAACAACTTGAAAGGAAACAGCAGTTCAGAAAGATTTAGTTGTGAGGTGCGCCCGAGCCTTCTCCAGTACCTGTGGAGGAGGGGTCAGCACATTATAACAATGCGCTGGTGAGCCCTGTTGGCCCACTCAGCTAAACCAATATTTTATTAATGACAAGCATTTTAAAGATATGAACTTGTTAGGGACAGGCAACATTCAGAGTAAATCACAATAAATGTAACATGGAATAAACCATGTTTACTTTACCATTGGCCGAATCCAGCTTTTCTGCATAAGATATAGGATAATAATAATATACTTACCGCCCCTGCATAAAATAATCATTAGCATGCATCCTGACTACATGGCCACTGGCGCTGTTAAACCATATGGACATCTCTTTGCCTTATAGGACTTCAAGGTAATGCAATGACTGCAAAGTAGGTAGCTAGCCCCTAAGGATGCCTCGTAATACTCGTGCTCCCATTAGCACGCCAATGTTTTCTCCTAGGCCGAATCGGTCCGGTGCCCCAGTACCGATTCGAGGAAACACACCACCAAACCTTGTGCACAAGTTGTCCATGACCATGCGAATGCGTGACCGACTCGATAAGCATACAGTACATGGTAGTTTTGAAAGTAAATAGACAACTTGTTCATTTCGCAGCATTTCATCATCATTCTAGGCATCGATTCAATCTTAATTCAATGTTCAGTGGACAAGCATAATCTCAATTGTTGTTAACAGGTAATCGATTCATTCAATGTTCAAGGGACTAGCATTCATTTCAATGTTCTATGGACTAACATTCATTTCAATGTTCAATCTCTAACTTCTTAGTGGTATTGACTTGTGGCATTTAGCAACTTGATATCGATCAACGAATGTTGTAAGACAATTATTTAGTTGGCATGAAGGAATAGCGAGAGGGACAATACCACCACAGAGATCCACACTCACCAAATTAGAGAATCGCCGAGAGAGAGAGAGAGGAACACTTGTATGCTTAGCCTTCCGTCACTCGTCAGTCTGCATTGGTACCAAAAGTTTGGTTAATAATCTGTCTCGTTGTGTTCTCTTCTCTCAGAATTATCAAGAATGAATGCTATGCATATCGATGAAAACGGGCAAGAATCAAATTATCGAAAATCATTCAGAAAAGCATCCATCAAAACCAAGCAGCTAAACCAGCAGCAAAACATCCAGAGAAAACTCTTGGACGCATTTCAAGAGAAACCAATCCATTAGTTGGAAAGGTTCTTATGCACTTGTCCGTGATCGATTCGGTGCCGGCGATAAGTTTCCCCAATACTCGGTTCCGACCGAGTTAGCCAAGCCACAAGCCTTACATAGTGAACCGCTAGGAGCGGGGCACTACATAATATACCACTAAGAAAAAGTTTTGTCCTCGAAACTTAACTTAAAGCAAAAGTCCTACATCAAAATTATCAAACAACGAGGGGTATTTCACCCGCATCTCCTCTTCTAATTCCCACGTTGACTCCTCGACAGCATGGTTCCGCCACAGCACGTTGACCAAAGATACTGTCTGATTCCGTAAAACTTTTTTCTTTCTGTCCAAAATTTGGATAGGCTCTTCAGTGTAGGATAGATCAGCGCTCAACTGCAGCTAATCGAAGTTCACTACGTAACTTGGATCATGCACGTACTTCTGCAGTTGGGATACATGGAAGATATCGTACACATCAGCCAGAGCCGAAGGTAGTGCAAGTCGATAAGCCACTGAGGCTACCTTCTCCAAAATCTCGAATGGTCCAACAAATCTCGGGCTAAGCTTTCCTTTCATCTCAAACTGCATCACACCTCGCATGGGCGTGACCATCAAGAAGACATGATCGCCTGCTGTGAATTCCAAAGGTCGCCGATGTACGTCCGTATAACTCTTCTGTCGACTTTAAGCAACTCTAAGTCTTTCTTGAATTAAGTGAACCCTCTCGACGGCCTGTTCCAGAAGTTCTGGTCCGAGTACTTGCCGTTCATCGACTTCATCCCAGCATATCGATGATCGACATTTTCCTCCATACAATGCTTCGTACAGGGCCATTTGGATACTTGCCTGATAACTGTTGTTATAGGCAAATTCTGCTAATGCGAGATGTGCATCCCAATTTGTCTTCGAGTCGAGCACGCACAATCTCATCATATCCTTCAGAATCTGATTTACTCTCTCTGTCTGACCATCAGTCTGCGGATGGCATGCCGTACCGAAGTTCAACTTTGTGCCCATTGTCGAGTGCAGACTTATCCAAAATTACGACAAGAATCTTCCGTCTCTATTCGATACAATAGAAGCTGGCACCACATGTAATCGGACAATTTCATTTATGTAGATCTGAGCCAACCGTTCTACTCTCTATGTAACTTTTATTGGAATGAAATGTGCCGACTTGGTTAATCGATCCACGATAACCCAAATCGCATTATTTTCCTTCTGAGTTCTTGGCAAGCCGACTATAAAATCCATACAAATATTATCCCACTTCCACAGTGGAATAGCCAAATTTTGTAGTTCTTCGCCTGGCCGTTGGTGTTCGGCCTTCACACGCTGACAATCTAAGCATTGTGACACGAACAGTGCCACATCCTTCTTCATGCCATGCCACCAAAATGTTGTGCGCAAATCTTTATATATTTTTATGCTTCCCGGATGCAGGGAATACTTCACGAAATGAGCCTCAGTCAGTATTTCCTTTCTGAGCTCATTATCCTTAGGGACGCACAATCTCCCCTTGACACGAATAGTATCATCTTCTACTGTAAAGTCCGATGCCTTTCCTGCTAGAATCAACTCGCGTATCTTCTGTAGAAATGGGTCATCCTTCTGAGCAATCTTAATCCTTCCCTGGAGACTCGGCTCAAGTTGCAACTGAGCCAACTACACATTCTGCGGACGGATCCTGAACTCGATGCCCATCTTTTCAAGATCTCGTAGTACCTCCTTTGCTATTGTTAGGGACCCAACAAATTTTTGACTCAAGGCATCAGCTACCACGTTTCCTTTACCCGGCGTGTAGGAGATTGTCAAGTCATAGTCCTTGATCAATTCTAACCAACGCCGCTGCCTCAAATTTAATTCCTTCTACGTAAATATTACTTTAAGCTTTTGTGATCCGTGAAGATCTCGCAGGACATACCATAGAGATAGTGTCGCCACAATTTTAACGCGAACACAATCGCCGCCAGTTCCAAATCATGAGTTGCGTAATTCTTCCCATGCTGTTTGAGTTATCTCGACGCATAAGATATTGTCTTCCCACGTTGCATAAGAACACATCCCAAACCAAGTCCCGAAGCGTCACTGTAGATTTGAAATCCCTCAGAGCCCTCTGGAAGTGCTAAAATTAGAGCCGTGACGAGCCGCTGCTTGAGTTCCTGAAAACTATTCTCGCAGTCGTCGGTCCACTTAAATATAACTCCCTTCTGAGTTAGGCGAGTCAAAGGTGATGCGATTCTTGAAAAGTCTTTCACAAATCTACGGTAGTATCCGGCTAAACCAAGAAAACTTCGTATCTCACTAGCTGATGCAGGCTGCTTCCAGTCTACAACTGCCTCAATCTTCTTTGGGTCAATGGCAACACCTTCTGCCGAAACAACATGTCCTAGGAACGACATGATGTTCATCCAAAATTCGCACTTGCTTAGTTTTGCATAAAGCTGGTTGTCCCGCAACGTCTGAAGTACTTCTCTCAAGTATCCGACATGAGTCTTCCTGTCATTTGAATAGATCAAGATATCATCGATGAACACGACAACAAACTTGTCTAAGAACGGTCGAAACACTCTATTCATTAAATCCATAAAGGCTGCTGGAGCATTGGTCAAACCGGATGGCATGACGAAAAACTCATAATGTTTGTATCTTGTACGGAATGCTGACTTAGGGACATCCTCGGGCCTGATCTTCAATTGGTGATATCCTGAACGAAGATCAATTTTTGAAAACACGGTCGTCCCTTGAAGCTGATCGAACAGATCATCTATCCTTGGCAAGGGATACTTGTTACGGATGGTTGCCTTGTTTAGTTCTCTGTAATCGATGCACAGCCGCATCGTCCTATCCTTCTTCTTTACAAATAGCACTTGAGCTCCCCATGGAGATACACTTGGGCAAATGTATCCCCGGTCTAATAATTCTTGTAGCTGCACCTTTAGTTCCTTTAATTCTGCCGGAGCTATCTTGTTTGGCGCCTTTGATATCAGACGAGTACCTGAGAATATATCAATTGTAAATTCAATTTTTCTATCCGGCGGCATTCCAGGGATCTCGTCCGAAAACACATCGGGGAACTCTGCCACAATTTTGGTCTGATTCGAGCCTACACTCTTCATTCGAGTGTCTTGGACAGAAGCGAGAAAGCCTTCACACCCTGAATACAGCATGTGCCTTGCTGTAACTGCCGATATGACCATGGGTCCTTGGAACGCCGAGCCGCACGAGTAAGAGAATTTCGTTTCTCCGGGTAGGCGAAACACAACTCTCTTATCCACACAGTCGATTATTGCATGACAGGCACTGAGCCAGTCCATTCCCAATATGATATCGTACTCCTTGATGTCGAGTACAATTGCGTCCAGAGATTTGGTCTTGCCTCCAATCTTAATGTAGCTGTGCCTGCAAATCAAAGTTGCAGGCATATCTACTCCCAAAGGAGTACTAACACACAAAGCTGTCTTTAGTTGAGTCATATAAAATTTATTTTTCGTTGCAAAATTAGAAGAGATAAAGCAATGAGTAGCACCAGAATCAAAAAGTACTCTTGCAGGTATGCTTTTGTACAGCAATATACCTGTTATAACATTCCCTGCGGTCTGGGCCTCTGCCTGAGTCAAGGCATAAACCCTTGCTTGGCCACCTTGTTGATTCGGCGCATTCCCAGTTGGAGCTGGTAAGACTGGTGGCGCTTGGCCACGATTTTGATTGTTATGCTGGCCCCGGTTCTGATTGTTGTTATGCCCACGATAATGATTATTGTTATTTCCACGAGGAGGATACTGGTTCTCTCCCTATTTCTGCATTCAAATGCCTTATGATTCATTCCCCCATATTTGTAACACCCGACACAATAGTATTCGTGACGATGACCAATTCGATTGCACCTGTTGCAACATAGTTCCTGATACGGTCCTTTGTTATTGCCCGTATTTGGACGCTTAGATGTGTTATTTCTTCCTGCAGACTAAGGTCGTTTCTGATTATTGAGTCCTTGGTTGCTCTATGTTGTCCCACGACTAGCCGGTTGATGAAATCTCTCCATCTCGAGAGCTATCTCGTACGCCTCCCAGTAAGGCATACATTTTCGACTTAGCACATCCCGCTGTGTCACGACCCGCACCCTGTGTAGGGGCACGAGAAGCGGGTACGTCCAGCCTACGCCGCAGTATCGGCGGTAGAACGCTGTTCTAGGTTGCTAACTAATCTCATGCAGTATATATAATGTACTTGCCAAGATCTCAACTCCGAAGGGAGGACAAGTAAAAGATGTGATATACTCAATCACAGTCTAAGCACGATAAGATAACACAAAAATCTAGATACCAACTAACAACAACAGAAATTAAACTACTAAAATAATAACAACAATATCTCAAACAAACTCTAATACAACTCAATATCTCAAGTTTAATACAAACAAGCTCAAAACATGAAAGCTAAGTAAGTCTACTAGCTAAACTCCTGAATCACTCCTGAGAGTCGGAACCAAAGGTAGCTAATCCCTCGCCAGGTCCATTGTAAGTAGGGCATGTGTCGTCAGGAGTATCATCTGTAATATTTTCAACAGGTCCAATCAGGACAGAAACGAGCACATCTCATCTAGAAATCCCAAGTAAATGACAAAGACTATAAAGCAGTTTTTTAGACAGTTATACAGATGAGCATGGCAGTTTTATACAGATAATGATGTAGAGAAACAGTGAGGGTACAAGGAAAGTAAAGTAACTAACAAGAGAAGAAATCATGGCAAAGAAGACTGTAGTAAACTAGCTGAACTAGAATAACATGGTATAAGTCCCGACAGTATAAAATGTAATCCCAGTGTGAGTCCAGTCCATATAACCCAATACTAGATGATTCCAGTACAAGATGAGTCCAGTAAAAATGAGTCCAGAAGTGATCCATGATTCCAGGGTAAGTCCAGACTATACTCTAACAGTATGTTTTAAAATACTGAGATCAACATGTAAACGGCTAGGGGTAATCAGGCACATCGCACACTCGGCCAAGTGTGGGATGGCTAGCATTCCAGAATAGTTCCAAGGGAGGTGGTTCCAGATTTTAGGTATGTTCACATGTCTACTCAAGTATTTCCCCGCCCACAAATGAATCTATAATCCAACACTACAACCAGTATGAGTCCAGCCAATGATTCCAGAAATGATTCCAGTAGGGTGATGCCAGTAGTGATTCCAGATATAGAGGCCAGACATGAATAAATAAGTGTCGCATGTAATGGATCCAGCAATACTAATCGTGTTTGTACAGAGAATCACATATAGCTAACTAGAACTGAAATACAGTAAATGACAAGTAATGAAAGAACTATCAGAGAATGTACTCGCCTGACACTCTGGAAAGAGTAGTGTAATATCAGATGTCTGTACCAGGGTCACAATGTCCTAAAATAGAGTAATACAGTTATGACATGTCCAAAATGAAGGTAAATAAAATCTACAATGCAATCTATATGAATTCTAAGCCAATCTAGGTCAAAGTCAAACTTGGTCAACTCTACAGTCAAGCTAAGTCAAATCAAGTCATATTAGGTCACAGGGAATCAAACTAAGTCAAATAGAGTCAAACAAGGTCAAACAAGTCAAGGTTAGTCAAATCTAGGTTAAAGTCAACTCCTGGTCAGCATTCTAATCAAACTAGCCAAATACTAGTCAACATGATCAATCTGGGTCAAGTCTAGGTCAAACTTAGACCAACTAAGGTATTGGTCAAACAAAGACCAGTCAGCAATATAGTTAGGTCAAACAAAGACCAGTCAATAAGGTAATTAGGTCAGACTAGTTAAACTAGTCATTTTAGGTTAGTCCTAGTCAAATCTAGGTCAATTAGGTCAAGGTTTGACCAATAGTTGACTTTAGTCAACCATGGTCAACAATGGTCAATTCTAAGTCAAATAGTCAAAGCTAGGTCAACACTAGTCAAGCTAGTTAGGGTTTTAGTCAACTAGTTAAACTAGTCATTGTAGGTCAATTCTAGTCAAATCTAGGTTAATTAGGTCAAGGTTTGACCTAAGGTTGACTTTGGTCAACCTTTAGTCAACAAGGGTCAACAAGTGGGTTTTGGGTCATTAGGGCTAGCCCCTAGCCATAGGCTAATGATCTTGGCCATAGGCTAGTCATAGGTTTCTATACAACCTATAACTAGAAGTTATACATATATATATATATATCTATATATATAGATATACACTATCTATCCACTACCCAATATCAATATGTAAATACTATATATATACAAACCCACATACATATAATACACTATATATGATATAATGAGACCTAATACAAAAGTATACATATATATCATATATATGTATTTATACATATATATATATATATATAATAAAAAAAGAGGGACACTTAGAATGAGAGAGAGAAAAAAAAAACATAGACACATATATATATATCTATATATAGATATAAAAAAACATATATATATATAAACTTATATATATATACTATATATATAGAGAGAGAAAAGAGTGGGACACTTAGAATGAGAGAGAGAGTGAAAGAGTGAATAGAGAGAGAGAGATGGACAGAGAACAGGAAGAAGGGGAAATGGACAGAACACACAGGAAAAAGGGGAGGGGGTTCCAGTTCCTGGAACAGGATTTGGCCCCAACACACACACACAAACCTACATTAATACATATGTGTATATACACACACAACAACCTACACACATAACCAAATAGCCTGAAAACTCACCCACACTCACACATACATATATACTACATATATACATACTAAAATACACTATTACAAAGTATAAATTATATCAAAATCGGGTTTGAAATCCATTTTTGCAAAACTGGAAAATCCTAAAATCTGGAAATATTGGACTGTTGACTCGATACTAGGCAAACCAAAATACATACACGAAACCGAGCTAAGGCTCGAATATCTAGGTTGGTAACTAAGGCCCCATACATATACTAGTGTCCTAGGTGCCTGACACGACACCACGACACAGTTTCACGTGTCCAATCTCACTAAAACATCACACGGGTAAACTGAGATACACAAACACGTACACAGCGTCGTGCACGTGTTCACGCGTCTAGTGGACACACCACGAGACACGACACGACTCGTGGTCACACACACGTGTAGCCCACACATAGGGCTACACGATAGACACTCTGTTACATGTCCACGTGTCTCACAGTGTCGACACGAGAGCCGTATCAGTCGTGAAAACACGACTGATACGTGCGAGTTTCGACAGCGTCGTGCACGCTGTCACAAGCCTCGTGCTCGTGACACAGGACACGAAGCACCATGTGCTCGTGTCCATGTGTACGCCACATGAAGGGCTACACGATGGTGTCATCACGAGGCACCCAAGTGTCGTGTCCGTGCGACACGACACGCTCGAAGTTGCCCTCGCGCGCGTGTGCACTGACAGCCCGTGTCCAGTGCGAGTGAGTTTTCTTACTCGACACGACATAAGGCGACACCAAATTTTGGGGGCATGTTCGCAGACATTGCCCCCGTGTCCGTGTCAAAAATCTCGTGTCCTAGTGCACTGTACAGTGAGTACGAGGGGTGAGGTAGCAGGGCATGCACGATGGTCTCGTACAGTGGGTTCGTGTCCGATTTGGACACGAACACGACCCAGTTTTGTGTTCAGTCCAGTGGGGTTGTGACCTAGGTGTCTAGGGCTACCCAAAAATATATTTTGTTTCACATAAACACAAAAACAAAGTCTTTGTGGCATTTCATCAAACGAGGGTTTCTAGCTTAGGATACGTGTCCGATACGGACACCAAACGAACTCAAAATCCTACCAAACTTTACCCACAGTTGTATTAGTCCTACATGAATGCATTTATGAAGAAAAAAATAGGATTTTAACTAAGTTTGAAGGAAATTACCTATTGTGCAAATCCAAAGAAAATTAATGAAAATGGGGGTGTGTGTTCTTCCACTTGTTGATGTCCAATGCTTCCAAATCCTTGATTGCTAGTTCCTCTTAGCACCCTAGATGTTGTAGGATCCCAATATAAGAGACTAGAGTGAATTTGGATCAAGAATGATCAAGTTCATGTGAAGGTTTGAAGAAAAAGGGATTTTCTAGGAATTAATTTCATGTAAATTATTCATGAATTAATTCAATGGGGTTTTATAGAATTGTGGGCTGCCAAGGGGGGGTCCTTGGCTGCCATGGGGGGTAGGGGAGGTGTCCTTGGCTTTCTTCTAGGCTAAGGCAAGACTTGTGTAAAGGGGTTGGATATTTTGAGTGGTTTAAGGAAAATATCTAAAAAGTTAATATCTAGATATTTAACCACTTTATCCCATGACCAAATCTTCATCCTAATGCTTCTAGGTTAGTGGGTAACCTCTAGTTTAGGGTGGGATAGGTTAGGGACTAATCATGGTACTTAACAATAATTAAACAATAATAAAAACACATAAATCTAAATAATTCCAAATAATTCCTAGGAAATTACCAAAATACCCTTTAGGCTAAAAATCACTAATTTGAAGTTCTAAACCTATGGCTAGGCTCACATAATTATGGTTAGTCTCTAGGTTATGAAAAACTAGGGTTTACACTAAGGTTGTGCTAGTAAGTCACAAAGTCATAAGTCATGACTTAGAAAATGGTTTAACTTAACTAAAATCACCAGAAAATCATACCATGACTAAAATACCACTAATAAATAATAAAAATAATAAATTTTCAAAAATACTCCAATTTCAGAAAATAGGGTGTTACAAGTCTACCCTCCTTAGAAGAATTTCGTCCTCGAAATTAAGATGGTCGTACTCCTTCTAGGTCACACCCCCAGTCAATCAAAGTCAAAAGATAACATGGAACCATAGACCTACTGGTCATGATTCTACAGTCTCAAAAAAGGTAACTATGCTATCTAGCATATCACAAGCATATCCTGACAGGTACTAATAGAATCACACAACAAGATGGGAAAAGAAGGACAGGAAAGACAAACCTGCTAACCCGTCACCTGCAGCGTTGGTCTCCTCGACCGTCATCGCAAAAGCTCCACCCCTCTGGTGCTGAGCTACAGGTGGCCTAGCACCCTCATAAGGAGGTGCAATTGGACAATCTATCATCTTGTGGGCACCAGAGCCACAAAATAGACAAACCTTCAGCCTCCTCCTACAAGACTCCCAAATATGCCCTACCTTCTTGCAATACCCACAACTCTGTATCCTCTGATCCTGTCCTCGAGGCTGATGCTGAACTCTAATAGGTGCCTGCTGAATGTGAGGCCTCTTGGCCTGACCTCCACTGCTACTGGCTCCCTGATCGTCGGGGCCCCTCTTGAGCTTCAGCTCAAGATCATCCTCAGCTGCCATCGCTCCTGTCAGGATCTCCTCAAAGGTGGCATTCCTGTCACTCTTGGTCAAGGACTTGACCTCCTTGACCAAGCCCTTCCTGAATCTCCTCGCCTTCGCTGTCTCGCTAAGGCCCTCCACAAATCTGCTCAACCGACAAAACTCACCAGAATACTCCTCTACAGTCTGGTTCCCCTGAACCAGGTTCTCGAACTGGGTCTCCAAAGCACCGACTGCCTGATCCGGGAAAAACTTTCTCTTGAAGAGCTTCTTGAAAACTCTCCATGTCTGTCCTGGAGTGCCTACTCTCGGGTCCGTCTGATACCAGGTACGGGCAAGATCCCGCATCTGGCTGGCTGCGGCCTCTATCTGGAGTCCGGCTGGTATCTCTGCCAGTCGGAAGATCTCTTCAATGTTCTCAATCCAGTCATCAGCATAAAGAATCCCCTCTGTCCCTAAGAAGTCCCTGGGGTTCATCTTCTTGAACTCCTGAATGCCCGAAATCTTCTGCTGTCGCGGCTGTTCTAATCCTCCCTGTGGCTGGACTGCCAACCTCTCCATCGTCGCTCTAGCCAGCTGATGGACCTCATCAATGCCTCTGGTAAATGCCGTCGTCTGACGCTGCTGCTGGGTCTGCTGCGACTCTAGGAACTGCTAGAAATATGTAAACATCTGTACAGCATCCACAAATCCAGATGGCATCTGCTGCTGGTACTCCTGCTGGTACTGCTGGTTCTGCTGGTGCTGCTGAAACTGAGGCTGACGAAACTGCGGGGGAGGCATGTCTGGGGTAGCTGGGATGGTCCCTCGAATAGATAGAGATGCACCCCCAAATGTGGCAGAAGCTCCCACATGAGCTGGAGTAAGGGGAGCTGCAGTCCCCTGGTCTTGGTGAACTGGACGAGAGGTGGCAGACCTCTCAGTGGTGTCACCTGGACCGAGACGCTGTGATCGTGTCTCCACTATCCTGAAAACAGATCAACAAGGAAGTCAATAACGGTACAAAGATGATAGTATCAAGAAGGACAATATGAAATAGATTATACAGATTTGAACAAAAGTCAGTAGATTCAAATCCTTGGAAATTTCCTAGTTGTGATTGAGTATCCTCTCTTTAAGCCTATTATCAAATCCTATCACAGGCTGTAGTGATACTCTAGTTCGAATACCACTACATATACTCGAGACCTGCATGGGCCACCACTAAAAACGTGTCACAACCCGCACCCTGTGTAGGGGCACGAGAAGTGGGTACGTCCAGCCTACGCCGCAGTGTCGGCGGTAGAACGCTGTCCTAGGTTGCTAACTAATCTCATGCAGTGTATATAATATACTTGCCAAGATCTCAACTCCGAAGGGAGGACAAGTAAAAGATGTGATATACTCAATCACAGTCTAAGCACGATAAGATAACACAGAAATCTAGATACCAACTAACAACAACAGAAATTAAACTACTAAAATAATAACAACAATATCTCAAACAAACTCTAATACAACTCAATATCTCAAGTTTAATACAAACAAGCTCAAAACATGAAAGCTAAGTAAGTCTACTAGCTAAACTCCTGAATCACTCCTGAGAGTCGGAACCAAAGGTAGCTAATCCCTTGCCAGGTCCATGGTAAGTAGGGCATGTGTCGTCAGGAGTATCATCTGTAATATTTTCAACAGGTCCAATCAGGACAGGAACGAGCACATCTCATCTAGAAATTCCAAGTAAATGACAAAGACTATAAAGCAGTTTTTTAGACAGTTATACAGATGAGCATGGCAGTTTTATACAGATAATGATGTAGAGAAACAGTGAGGGTACAAGGAAAGTAAAGTAACTAACAAGAGAAGAAATCATGGCAAAGAAGACTGTAGTAAACTAGATGAACTAGAATAACATGGTATAAGTCCAGACAGTATAAAATGTAATCCCAGTGTGAGTCCAGTCCATATAACCCAATACTAGATGATTCCAGTACAAGATGAGTCCAGTAAAAATGAGTCCAGAAGTGATCCATGATTCCAGGGTAAGTCCAGACTATACTCTAACAGTGTGTTTTAAAATACTGAGATCAACATGTAAACGGATAGGGGTAATCAGGCACATCGCACACTCGGCCAAGTGTGGGATGGCTAGCATTCCAGAATAGTTCCAAGGGAGGTGGTTCCAGATTTTAGGTATGTTCACATGTCTACTCAAGTATTTCCCCGCCCACAAATGAATCCATAATCCAACACTACAACCAGTATGAGTCCAACCAATGATTCCAGAAATGATTCCAGTAGGGTGATGCCAGTAGTGATTCCAGATATAGAGGCCAGACATGAATAAATGAGTGTCGCATGTAATGGATCCAGCAATACTAATCGTGTTTGTACAGAGAATCATATATAGCTAACTAGAACTAAAATACAGTAAATGACAAGTAATAAAAGAACTATCAGAGAATGTACTCGCCTGACACTCTGGAAAGAGTAGTGTAATATCAGATGTCTGTACCAGGGTCACAATATCCTAAAATAGAGTAATACAGTTATGACATGTCCAAAATGAAGGTAAATAAAATCTACAATGCAATCTATATGAATTCTAAGCCAATCTAGGTCAAAGTCAAACTTGGTCAACTCCACAGTCAAGCTAAGTCAAATCAAGTCATATTAGGTCACAGGGAATCAAACTAAGTCAAATAGAGTCAAACAAGGTCAAACAAGTCAAGGTTAGTCAAATCTAGGTTAAAGTCAACTCCTGGTCAACATTCTAATCAAACTAGCCAAATACTAGTCAACATGATCAATCTGGGTCAAGTCTAGGTCAAACTTAGACCAACTAAGGTATTGGTCAAACAAAGACCTGTCAGCAATATAGTTAGGTCAAACAAAGACCAGTCAATAAGGTAATTAGGTCAGACTAGTTAAACTAGTCATTTTAGGTTAGTCCTAGTCAAATCTAGGTCAATTAGGTCAAGGTTTGACCAATAGTTGACTTTAGTCAACCATGGTCAACAATGGTCAATTCTAAGTCAAATAGCCAAAGCTAGGTCAACACTAGTCAAGCTAGTTAGGGTTTTAGTCAACTAGTTAAACTAGTCAATGTAGGTCAATCCTAGTCAAATCTAGGTTAATTAGGTCAAGGTTTGACCTAAGGTTGACTTTGGTCAACCTTTAGTCAACAAGGGTCAACAAGTGGGTTTTGGGTCATTAGGGCTAGCCCCTAGCCATAGGCTAATGATCTTGGCCATAGGCTAGTCATAGGTTTCTATACAACCTATAACTAGAAGTTATACATATATATATATATATATATATATATATATATATATATATATATATATATATATATATATATAGATATACACTATCTATCCACTACCCAATATCAATATGTAAATACTATATATATACAAACCCACATACATATAATACACTATATGACATAATGAGACCTAATACAAAAGTATACATATATATCATATATATGTATTTATACATATATATATATAAACTTATATATATATACTATATATATAGAGAGAGAAAAGAGAGGGACACTTAGAATGAGAGAGAGAGTGAATGAGAGAGAGAGTGAAAGAGTGAATAGAAAGAGAGAGATGGACAGAGAACAGGAAGAAGGGGAAATGGACAGAACACACAGGAAAAAGGGGAGGGGGTTCCAGTTCCTGGAACAGGATTTGGCCCCAACACACACACACAAACCTACATTAATACATATGTGTATATACACACACAACAACCTACACACATAACCAAATACCCTGAAAACTCACCCACACTCACACATACATATATACTACATATATACATACTAAAATACACTATTACAAAGTATAAATTATATCAAAATTGGGTTTGAAATCCATTTTTGCAAAACTGGAAAATCCTAAAATCTGGAAATATTGGACTGTTGACTCGATACTAGGTAAACCAAATACATACACGAAACCGAGCTAAGGCTCGAATATCTAGGTTGGTAACTAAGGCCCCATACATATACTAGTGTCCTAGGTGCCTGACACGACACCACGACACAGTTTCACGTGTCCAATCTCACTAAAACATCACACGGGTAAACTGAGATACACAAACACGTACACAGCGTCGTGCACGTGTTCACGCGTCTCGTGGACACACCACGAGACACGACACGACTCGTGGTCACACACATGTGTAGCCCACACATAGGGCTACACGATAGACACTCTGTTACGTGTCCACGTGTCTCACAGTGTCGACACGAGAGCCGTATCAGTCGTGAAAACACGACTGATACGCGCGAGTTTCGACAGCGTCGTGCACGCTGTCACAAGCCTCGTGCTCGTGACACAGGACACGAAGCACCACGTGCTCGTGTCCACGTGTACGCCACATGAAGGGCTACACGATGGTGTCATCACGAGGCACCCAAGTGTCGTGTTCGTGCGACACGACACGCTCGAAGTTGCCCTCGTGCGCGTGTACACTGACAGCCCGTGTCCAGTGCGAGTGAGTTTTCTCACTCGACACTACACGAGGCGACACCAAATTTTGGGGGCATGTTCGCAGACATTGCCCCCGTGTCCGTGTCAAAAATCTCGTGTCCTAGTGCACTGTACAGTGAGTACGAGGGGTGAGGTAGCAGGGCATGCACGATGGTCTCGTGCAGTGGGTTCGTGTCCGATTTGGACACGAACACGACCCAGTTTTGTGTTCAGTCCAGTGGGGTTGTGACCTAGGTGTCTAGGGCTACCCAAAAATATATTTTGTTTCACATAAACACAAAAACAAAGTCTTTGTGGCATTTCATCAAATGAGGGTTTCTAGCGTAGGATACGTGTCCGATACGGACACCAAACGAACTCAAAATCCTACCAAACTTTACCCACAGTTGTATTAGTCCTACATGAATGCATTTATGAAGAAAAAAAATAGGATTTTAACTAAGTTTGAAGGAAATTACCTATTGTGCAAATCCAAGGAAAATCAATAAAAATGGGGGTGTGTGTTCTTCCACTTGTTGATGTCCAATGCTTCCAAATCCTTGATTGCTAGTTCCTCTTAGCACCCTAGATGTTGTAGGATCCCAATGCAAGAGACTAGAGTGAATTTGGATCAAGAATGATCAAGTTGTGAAGGTTTGAAGAAAAAAGGATTATCTAGGAATTAATTTCATGTAAATTATTCATGAATTAATTCAATGGGGTTTTATAGAATTGTGGGCTGCCAAGGGGGGGTCCTTGGCTGCCATGGGGGGTAGGGGAGGTGTCCTTGGCTTTCTTCTAGGCTAAGGCAAGACTTGTGTAAAGGGGTTGGATATTTTGAGTGGTTTAAGGAAAATATCTAAAAAGTTAATATCTAGATATTTAACCACTTTATCCCATGACCAAATCTTCATCCTAATGCTTCTAGGTTAGTGGCTAACCTCTAGGCTAAAAATTACTAATTTGAAGTTCTAAACCTATGGCTAGGCTCACATGATTATGGTTAGTCTCTAGGTTTTGAAAAACTAGGGTTTACACTAAGGTTGTGCTAGTAAGTCACAAAGTCATAAGTCATGACTTAGAAAATGGTTTAACTTAACTAAAATTACCAGAAAATCATACCATGACTAAAATACCACTAATAAATAATAAAAATAATAAATTTTCAAAAATACTCCAATTTCAGAAAATAGGGTGTTACACGCTGCAGGCCCTCATTCAAGCCTTGTATGAATCTTTCTCGCTTGGCATCGTCATTCGGTACCATGTACCCAGCGAATGCGACTCTTTTCAGAAATTATGTCTCATAGTCATCCACCGACATACTGCCCTGTCGGAGTGCAATGAACTCATCTTCTTTTTGTTGACAGATAGCAGGTGGAATGAATTGTGCGATGAAGGCCTGTTTGAAGGTCTCCCAAGATATCTTCGTACCCTGACTATTTCCACAAAGTGCCTGTCTCTGCAAAATCCATCATTCCTGGGCCTTGAGACGAAGTTGTACAGCGGTACACTCCACTCTCTTACTGTCCTGAATCTCTAATATTCGAAAATAGCCCTTAAGTGTGTTCAAGAAGCCCATCACCTCGTCTAGCTCCTCTTTTCCATTAAATTCAGGCGGGTCGCAACTCTTAAATTCAGAGAACTTGAAGCTCGTTCCCTTCCGTGTCGACGTTTCAGACTTCTCTATCGACACTTCTACGGTCTCGGTTGCTGCAGCCTTTGTAGAAATATTGAAATCGGCCGTCAGCTTTGTGATAATCTGAGTTAGACTATCCACTTGCTTTTGTTGAGCATCTAGCTGCTCCTGAAACTGATATTGAAGCTGCTCCTGAAGCGCGCGATGTTGAGCTTCGCTCTGCTTCCTCTGAGCCTCCATTTGTTTAATCAGTTTCTCAATTGGGTCAGACGATGAATTCGTCTTTGTGCTATCACCCTTGATCATTCTACAACAAAGAAATAATTCCATTAGCACTCATAAAATATTTATGGGCTTATTGTATGGAATATTATTTCATGCCAGCGCTATCGACACCATCAATCGAGAAAATTTGCATCAAGACTTCCTTTTTGAAATTTTTTTTTGAAATTCGAGGATTTGAAACCGTGCTCTGATACCAACTTGTCACGCCCCGATTCGGGGAATCGCTCGCTTTGCTTCGATTCATGCCGAATCGATCATCCTCGCTAAGGCGTGAAGCCGTACAAGTCTGGAGTTGCACTTGTCCAAGGCTAGAACATGCACATTTATATCATTTTGAAACATTTAAAAATAAGCCACAGTTACGGAAACATTGGGACACAATATAGGAAGAAGAAAGACTCATTTTATTCATAATTGTAGTCAGAATACAACTTTTCTCGATAATATTTGAAATGCCATTTCGGCTACATTGATTCATGAAAAGAAGTACAACTGATAGGCTGCCATAAAATAACTTCCCGTTCCATACATCATGCCCCTTTAGTACTTTGAAAATATAAGCAGCTATCTTTGAAAACTTCGTAATACTTTGTGCATCTTTTAGGGAAAACAACTTGAAAGGAAACAGCAGTTCAGAAAGCTTTAGTTGTGAGGTGCGCCCGAGCCTTCTCCAGTACCTGTGGAGGAGGGGTCAGCACATTATAACAATGCGCTGGTGAGCCCCGTTAGCCCACTCAGCTAAACCAACATTTTATTAATGACAAGCATTTTAAAGATATAAACTTGTTAGGGACAGACAACATTCAGAGTAAATTACAATAAATATAACATGGAATAAACCATGTTTACTTTACCATTGGCTGAATCCAGCTTTCCTGCATAAGATACATGATAATAATAATAATATACTTACCGCCCCTGCATAAAATGATCATTAGCATGCATCCTGACTATATGGCCACTGGCGCTGTTAAACTATATGGACATCTCTTTGCCTTATAGGACTTCAAGGTAATGCAATGACTCCAAAGTAGGTAGCTAGCCCCTAAGGATGCCTCGCAATACCCGTGCTCCCATTAGAACGCCAATGTTTCCTCAGAATCGGTCCCGGTGCCCCAGTACCGATTCGAGGAAACATACCACCAAACCTTGTGCATAAGTTGTCCATGACCATGCGAATGCGTGACTGACTCGATAAGCATACAGTGCATGGTAGTTTTGAAATTAAATAGACAACTTGTTCATTTTGCAGTATTTCATCATCATTCTAGGCATCAATTCAATCTCAATTCAATGTTCAGTGGACAAGCATAATCTCAATTGTTATTAATACTGTAATCGATTCATTCAATGTTCAAGGGACTAGCATTCATTTTAATGTTCTATGGACTAACATTCATTTCAATGTTCAATCTCTAGCTTCTTTGTGGTATTGACTTGTGGCATTTAGCAACTTGATATCGATCAACGGATGTTGCAAGACAATTATTTAGTTGGCATGAAGGAATAGCGAGAGGGACAATACCACCACAGAGATCCACACTCATCAAATTAGAGAATCGCCGAGAGAGAGAGGAATACTTGTACGCTTAGCCTTCCGTCACGCGTCAGTCTACATTGGCACCAAAAGTTTGGTTAATAATCCGTCTCGTTGTGTTCTCTTCTCTCAGAATTCTCAAGAATGACTGCTATACAAATTGATGAAAACGGAAAAGAATCAAATCATCAAAAATCATTCAGAAAAGCATCCATCAAAACCAAGCAGCAAAACCAGCAGCAAAACATCCAGAGAAAACTCTTGGACGCATTTCAAGAGAAACCAATCCATTAGTTGGAAAGGTTCTTATGCACTTGTCCGTGATCGATTCGGTGCCAACGGTAAGTTTCCCCAATACTCGGTTCCGACCGAGTTAGCCAAGCCACAAGCCTTACATAGTGAACCGCTAGGAGCGGGACACTACAGCTTCAGTGCGTCGCCACCTAAACTACCACCAATTTTACCAACGCCCTCGTAACCCTACAGCCCGATCACCTGTAGCACTGCATCGCTGCTGTCGACCTCTACTGGCACTCCGCCATAGGTCTTCCTCCAACACCACCTACCTCCACCATGGCCAGTGCCCTGGCCACCCAAACTACTGTCGTTCACCCCTCCGGCAGGTTGAACCCTGGCACAGCATCCAGATCTGGCGTTCCGGTGACTCAGAGCAGCACCACCGAGACAAAATTAAGGTGAATCTCTCCCTCCGGTCGGTGCTCTGTCCGACGGTGCAGAGGCGAGCTACTTCCTCGTGGTCAGCCACCAGAGCCCGGCGAGCCGAATTCACCATATCGTGCTCCACTATAGCAGCCCACAGCCACTTCCATGTTCAACCTTTCATTTTCCAGCTACGCCAAGTGGTCCCTTCTTCTGTAAGTGCTCCACCAACGCCGCTGGTCATCTCACCCCCGTGCCTGCTCTGCCGAGCTTATGTGAGCGTTCCCCCTTCTTCCGCTCTCAAAACCCCTCTCTCTCGACTTTCCCCTCTTTCTTTCTTTCATTATTTTTTTCTCCTTCTTTCAGAGAGAATGTCTTCTCTCTCTCTTCATCTATTTTACTCTAAGTTTGATCTTTTTTTTACTAATTGGGCTGAGAACAGTGAGATTGGGCCATCATGCTTTGGGCTCTTTGGACCTTGAACTCAGGTTTTGGGCTTAGTAAATTAGATAGAGGTATATACAAAACTTTGGGCCAATATAATTTTTTTATAATTTTGGGATAATATATATTTGAATATATATAAACACTATTAGGTTATATTGGTCTTTTTTATATATACAAAAATTCTTATGGTCTTATATTTAATATTAATAGACTTTTGTACAAGATTAAATATGGGTTCTTTATATATCTAAAATAAGTTTTTAGTTTTAATAAATATATAATATATTATCTTGGAAATTATGGACTTTGATATTTATAAGTAAAGAATTTTATTTAAAATATAACTTGGGCTTTATGGCTTTCTATAAATAATAAGGTCTATGGACCTTGGACTTGGGTTCTGGAAAAAAATGTTGATATTAAAATTATTGTAGGCTTTTATAAATACAAACAATTTTGGGCTTAAGGTAATAAGTTTTATATACAAGGGTTGTAATACATTTATAAATATTTTCTAAATATATATTTTCTAATTTAGAATTACTTTTCCTAAATCAAATTTTCCTCCTAAATTAGATTCTTGACCGTGGCTAATCAAAATATTTGTTATTTTTTTTGTGAATTCTAGAATTCTTTATATCGACCCTAACTAATTGGACTATTCCGGACTCAGTGGAACTACCGGTGCTATAAATTTGGATCATCTATTGGAAGTATGGCATCCATATCTATTATGTGCCGCTATGATCAAACCACACGTGTCGACTCCAACAAACCATGCCAGACAAGTATACCTTGCCAAATTTTACAGTACTTTTGTGCATTTCTATGCTGCTATTTCTTTTCAGTCATACTTGATTATATGCTGCATATGTTTATGTTATTGTTGTTTTTCTTATTTTGCATGCACATTCCTTATTTGTTCTTCATGTGTCCCTATTTATTTCATGTGAGTATTGTGACGATATTGATTAGTCTTCTACCTTCGCCCTTGAGTTTGATTTGACTTGACCTGTAGTCGTGATTGATTATTGAACATTGGCCTTGTTATCTCTAGGACTGGGAGCGTCCCATGGAGTTACGGTGTTAGAGACTCATTATCAACTTGTTATTCCATCTCTAGGATCGAGAGATTTTTATGGCATTACGGTATTAGAGACTTATCTTTTGTCTCGAGATCGGGAGCGTTACGGTGTTGAGATTGTCCATACCAGGAGCATCCCATGGTGTTTTGGTTTATTGATTGATATATGTTTTATTTTTCGTCTTTTCAAGCATGTTAATTACTGTTATTCTAGGCATGTTTATATGTATCTTGTTACGATCCCTCTGAGGACTTAGTGATCTCTCTAGGTGTGTGTGTTTTCTTGACTTTTTGCAAGAGTTTTTGCCAGGATCATGATCTTCACCTTCCTATTAAAGATGACATGCTCTTGGATCATGCTTGTTGCTTGTATTCTTTATTATGCTATTTCATTTTTCCTAGTTTCATGCTAGTAGTAGATTTGTCTCCATCTAGCAACTTATACAATGACATTCATTATTGGATTCTATAATATCTTTATTCTATATTTTTGTGGATGAGATTAGTTAGCCTTGATCATACTGCATATACAGCTTACATATATTTATTATATGGCTGGCATGTTACGTACCTAGTCCTACGTATTTTGGGACTAGGCGTTACAAGAACTATGTCAAGAATCCTAACTTCTAGGTGCTTTGAAATACCAAGTTCGATATGTTAATGGCTCAAATAATATGACAAATCACACACGAGAATGTGCGATTGCTATCCACACGATATGACAAATCACACGTGAGATGTGTGATTGCTATCCACACGATTAGATACGGAGAACAGATAGGGTAGTTCACACGTCTACTGAGGTATTTCCCCTATCCTACACTAGTATTCATGGATGCAAGTCACGACATGTAAGATACACGAATCACGGTAAAGACATTAAATATGATGCATGAAAATGACGAATCACGAATATCATGAATAGAATCCATAAAACACTAATCACGTGTAGCAAAAGAGACATGAACATGATAAGAATATCTAAATTATAAAATAGAGACAATATCAGAAAATAAAAAAATTCCTACATGTACTTGCCTGCAATCCAAGCCGAAAACTAGATCAAACCGGTGTCCAAGTCGATGCCCAGTGAACCTATACTAATTCAATCAATGGAATCAATATTTAAGATTAGAATCTGAACATCTAGCTTATTTCTAGGCTCTATCACTTTCTAGGTATTGGTTGCCCTATATGTTGGCCTATTTTAATCCTATAGTTAACCTTGAACCTAAACAATTACCCTAGTCTAAAGGTAGATATTTACCTTTATACTATACACTATACCCATATATTATACATATATATGTACCAATAGGTTGTGTGTGTGTGTATATATATATATATATATATATATATATATATATATATATATACTCCTATAGTGTCTATTCCTATATATATACCACAAGTCTTAATTACATGTACCAATAGGTTGACATGGTATCCATATGATACTATATGCCTCTAACCAAAACCCTACACCATACCAATACCTACCAGTCACTTACTAGTCTTACCCTCATACATAAATAACTGATACATATTTATGCACATATAAACTATACATAGAAGTCACACACACACACACTCACTATTTCCTACTAGCTTTGCTGCACTTAAATACTCTCTCACACACACACATACTATAACTCCTAATACATGTTGTTGCCTCAAATGTAGTAACCAGGTACAGTAAAGACTGCCACTACTATAAACTGAACACTCTACTGGACACCAACACAAGCCTCTACACAAATTGGCCAAACTACTGCAATATATTCATTGATGTAGCAGTTGCTTGTGCAGCAACTACTGCTACTCTGCCCAATAGTTCATGTATACAGACTGCACACACTCAAACACAAGTACACACTCCCACTGTTTTTGCACAGATAATCTTCTTCCCTTCACTGCACCCCTACACTATGAGCACTCACACACTAGCACATACATACCTGTTACACACACACACATATAACTCTACTGCCTACTACTGTGTACTCTGCAATTTTTGAATGAATACTCAAACCCCTGCTATTGCTAGTTCCAGATTAGGTACACCCTCACAGGTTTTTCCCTTAGACTAACTGACTACACTACCCCTAAACTCATGTACCTTACTCCATGTAGAAACCTAAACATCACAACTATTCCCTGTACACACGTGCACACATAGGTCCAGCTACACTAAACACTCACACACATGCTACACACTCACATATATAACTCACTAACCGCTGATACATGTACTTACACTTAAGCACTTCACACAGACATACGCATTCACTAGCTATCACTGATTTACCACAGTACACTTTAACACTCACTCCCTAGGCACATAGATACGCACACAGACTGGCACACACACACACACACAGAGGTCTGTTGTTTCTAATCTCTGCACACAATACTGTACACTGATACCCTAGGGGTCTGTTACCCCCTACTCACCTAGGACACATGGATACTTCACCTGCCGTTTTTGCACTATTCTATGCTGCCTTCTTCTATCACATTATATAGCTAATCATTTACTGATACTGCTCTGCTAGTAGATTCCTACAGGTAACTCTCCCACATACATATATAGCACATTCCATAATATGACTAGAATCCTAATTTCTATGATACATAAATACAAATTGATATATTTGACATAGTTATGATACAAAAAGATTCATGACACATGGATACACTTCTCCATTCCCATATTTATACGTAAATGTGACAATAGCTATTAATAAAACATTGAGCTCATTTAGAGACACTTATATGTAGAAATTTGTCCAATTGGCCAAATGTACCATATTGTATCATAACACAACCTTCGATACCATAATTAGGACACATGGACCAAACATACACCAAAGTATGTCATAATTTCCTCTTGGGGACTTGTATCAAACACTTGGTGGTCATAGATTCATAGTTACCTAAATTTTACCATTCTAAACTATAGATCTACTAGGAATGAGTCCTCTAACACCTATTTTACCACCTATAGGTTAGATCTAGCCATTAGAGGGGTCTCCTACTAGTTTACTTGGAAATTTGCCATGAAAATGAGAGAAAAGTGATCAATACCTATGTAGAATTGCTCCTCCTTAAGGACCCACGAATTTGATGTTGAAGGAAGAAGAATTGGCTCCTAAAATCCTTGCTAGAACTCTCCACTAGGCCTCCTTGAGCTCCCAACTCCTTAGCACTCCATGAAAGAAGAGTTGAGAAGAATTTGGAAGAGTTAAGAAGCTTGTGGAGAATAGGAAGAATGAAGAGAGCTCCTCCCTATATGTGGCTGGCCATGGGTCTTTGGGTTGGGCATAATTAATGATTTAATTAGGTTCTAATCATTTCACACCATCTAGCTAGAAAGGCTTGAAGGAATTGGGTGAGTTAGACTCTAACTAAACTAATCCATGAGTCTATTCTAGCCATGACCAAAGTCCAACTCAAATTATAAATTCCTAGTCCAAGAAGTAAAATAAATAATATGATAATGGCCCACTAATAGTAAATTTTAAATTGGTCAAAAATAACCGTATAAGAAAATTTGGTGGTGACACGTCCCCAAGAGCTTGACTCATGAGCACAGCGAATACTGTCGACATACGAGTGCACATATGTGCTAAGGATCTATTTCTCAATGTAGAGACCCGACAAAGTTCACTAGACCCACATCTCAGGGGTTAACTCATCGACCGAGACACAATCAATCTCGTGCCACTACTATTAACTGGTTCTAGTTTGACAACACATTGTTCAATTCTTTGCCAAATCCTTAGATTAAAAAAGATAGAAACTGATAAAGAAGACATGATCCAATAGCTCACCGTGAATCAAGCGTCGTCAAGGAAGACTTCGATCCACGAGCAAACATCCTTCATGAAGCAATGTTGTCATCACCGAGATAATGTATTATCGAGATCGGCGAGGGAATTATAAGATCTAGATCAAAGAGCTACTCGATCACATATATCGATGTAAAAGAAATTTTCTAAAAATCAAAAGAAATTTGATCAAAGAATACTTACCTAGACAGCACGACCGAGGTGACATGAAGAATTGGACCGTCGGAGAAATCGACAACGGAGCCACTGTGGATCTGCGTCACATCAGCTTCCGCTCGGCCAAATACTGATAAAGGCGAGTATAGTTCATTGGAGGAAGGTCGTCATTATCAACTCTCCACTATCGACGTCAATCACACGGCCACCGACAACTACTAACCTGTTGTCGACGTACTCGACTCCCTACTACAGATTTGTCTGTCATTAAAATTCTTTGATTGCAAATTTTAATACAAACAGAACAGTGTTACCATATAGGACTTAGATGTAGTCCTAGGAGTACACTTTTGTTTATCTGGATCCCTTGTGCCGATGGAGTGAGTGGTAATACGTTGACTCCGTTGACGATCTGACGACGGTTATCGGTTCTCTGAAGGTCTGGATTGCTCTGGGTGCTGGAGCTTGCTGAGTGGAGGAAGACGTTGAGTGTCTGTATTTGCCTCTCTGGTGGTGCGAAGTCTCTGTGTGTTCATTGTAGGTAGGTATGTGTGTGTACGTAGGTATGAAAGAAGGAAATGGTCCCTTTCTTTATATAGTCTGCAGGTTGGCTGCTCATACGCGCATGTAGGATGCGCCTGTACGTAGGGACGCCACGTGTTGATTGCTGATGGAGGCGCATGGACGATGCGCCTTGATCGAGGGGTTGACTTCTTCATGTTGCTGTTGTGAGCCGGCACGTAGCAGAGGAGAAGAACTTTCTGTTGCTGAGATCTCGGATGAGTTGAGTCCAAGGACACGTGTCATCGACCCATGGCTCGGAGATCTCGAATTTGGTGGGGGAATGATCTGGTAAGATGTGCCTAGGATTGGGCGCATGAGGAGACTTTGGCTCATAACCTTTAGGAGTCACGAACCATTCTGAGCGCATGGCTTTTGAGGCGCATGCGAGGCTTCAATAGTGACTTTACTCCTGTCTTTCGGGATCAGGAAGAAGTCTGGGGTGCATGGCTTTTGAGGCACATACAGAGTTTTAACAGTGACTTTTCTTCTATCTTTAGGGATCAGTAAAAAGTCTGAGGCGCACAGCTTTTGAGGCGTATGCAGATTTGGACGCATGGCTGCGGAGGCGCATGCGAGATGGTTGGATGGCCACGTGGCAGTAGCCGTTGGAGGGAAGTAATGATGATGCTGACGTTGGCGATGCTTCGTCTTCTGAAAAAGCTGTCGACTGTTCAGACTTCGGGAGGCGTGCTGCCAACTCTGTCAGTTCAGCATTTAATATTTGTGACATTCGATGGACAGCTGAGTGGGCGCGTCGGTTGGCATTCCACTAGGCGTATGGGGACGCATGGGGGCACATCCCCTGTGATGCGCTTGGTGCTGAAAGGCGCATCTGTGTGATACATTTGATCTTGAAGGGCACATCTGTGTGATGTGCGGTCTGGCCGGCACATCTGCTTTGTGACACATCTTTAATGGTGCGACTGTTACGTTCTTCGAGTGCTTTAAATAGCCGTTTTGACTTAGCTGAATTCGAAGCGTCCGGTTCATCCATTTAATACAAATTTATTGTATGGAATTCGGAGAGCCATCCACTTGGCGTATGGGTTTGATTTACCCGGCCTATAAATAGTGGCATAGAGAAAGGGTATTTTTCTCGTTCTCTTACGTCTTTCTGACATGAACTTGTGTACTCGAATGCATTCTGTTGACGAGATGCTCCTGAGGGTGAAGATGCGACGCAGTGTCTTCGCTGATGCACTTGAAGGTGACTGTTACATCCAAAAGTCGGAGTCGAGGGCTTCCGAGGCAGGCGAAAGGTGCCTGTTGCATCCAAAGATAGGGATGCTCGAGCCTCATCTTCGTTGTGCAGGAAGAGCCGTAGATCGGAATGGCGGTGCTGTGGCTTTGGTGGCTCTTTCTCCCTTCAAAATGGGTGTATTCCATTCTGGTTGTGTTGAAAGCTGCTCCTTTGGCCGCGGTTTTGATCACGGTCTTCCTTGGTGTTTGGAGGCTCTTTCGAAGCCTCTCCTGGCCACAGGTTGGCTTGTGGTTCTTTTTCCTTCCTTGGCTAGAGGGTTGATTGCCCCCCTCGTTCTGCTCAATAAATGCTTCATTAAACGAAGCATTTAGACGGCGGTGAGCCTGGCTGGAAGAGCGGCACATAACTGGGCTGCTGAAGGGATGCACATAACTGGGATGCACATAACTGAGCTGCTGAAAAGGATGTGCCTTGCTGAGGACGCATGGTGGGACGCGCCTGGCTGAGGGCGCATGTTGGCTGCTGGCTGTAGACTTAGGATCTTTTCTTTGTAGAAATTCTCCTTTGTACAGTCTTTTTTAGACATGTAATAGACTTTTATATGTTGAATAAAAAGTCCTCTTTCGATGTCTATATTTGTTGCTTTTTGCTGTGAAGTACTTTGTCCAAGCTTTGGCGCATATAGTCTGGCACATAGACTTTCTGGTTCTGAAACTCCATGCTTCTACAAGACCCCCTTCAAAGTTTTTAAAACTTTTGGATAAGTTTTGGAATACTTTGAATAAGAAGCATGGTAGTGGAGGCGCATGACCGTCGGGGCGCATAGATACTCCGCACATCAATGATGGGGCACATGCTCCGCTCAGTTAGTGCAAATAACGATGCCTCGGTAACCGAAAAAAGATAAATGATGATCTTTTTGGTTTTATTTGTGGTTATCTTTTCACAGAACCCGAGGCGACGGCTGAGATCACACATCATCGGTTCACGCGTGCGACCAAGCCCTATAAATAGGCGAGAGATGGAGAGAGAGAGTTCTTCTTCTCCTTGCTTTTGCTTTCTTTAGAGTTCTTCTTAAAAAAACCCTAACTTTTCTTCTCTCAAAGAACGGCTCCTAAGACTCCTCGCGGTGGTGCTGGAAAGGGAAAGAAGCCGACAGAGTATGCCGAGGAGGATTCTCCTGTCACCATTGTGACTCCGGCCGACGTTCGACCCGCTGTGACGGGTGGGTGTCGTCTCTTCCACTAATTTCTTTGTTCAGACGATCCTTGGATCATGCGACTGAGTTGGTGTACCCTAACTCTCTGCTGCCGACGCGCATGGACTTCTGTCCGTACCGAGGTTTTACCCCGTCGACGTGCATAGGTTTAGACCTTTATCATGCATCGAGGTTTAACTGCGGACGCGCATGGGTTTACACCCTGATGATGTACCGAAGCCTCTTGCTGACGTGCATGGGTTTATACCCTGGATGCGCCGAAGCCTTTCTACTGACGTGCATGGGTTTACACCCTGATGATGCACCGAAGCCTCTCTGCTGACGCGCATAGGTTCATACCCTAATGATGAGCCGAAGCCTTTCTGCTGACGCGCATGGGTTTACACCCTGATGATGCGCCGAAGCCTTTCTGCTGACGTTCATGGGTTTACATCCTGATGATGCGCCGAAGCCTTTCTGCTGACGCCATGGGTTTACACCCTGATGATGCGTCGAAGCTCTTTACTGAGGCGCATGGGTTTACACCCAGATGATGCGCCAGGTTGCTTTGACACACTTTGTCTTTTTGCCTGACTTTTGATTTTTGTTGTACCAGTATCGATGACGATTCCTTTGCTGAATGAGATCCTTCTGGATGCTTCCCTTTGTCAAATGGGAGTTGATTTTGACGAGGCGGTTATCAACCCTGCCAAGGGTGCTATCTTACAGGATCAACCTCCTGAGAGAGTGTTGCAGATCCAGAACCAGTTGCCGATTTTCCTCCACCATATCTGCCCAGCCGGTTCGCTCGCCAGTTTGGCTATACCCAGCTGATGCTACGGAATCCCAGTAACAGTCTGGGGTTCATCGGTAGTTTGCTGGATGGAGCCTGGGGCTGGCAATATTACAATGCCGGGTGTACTGGTGTTTAGTTTACGGCGCCCGTTCGCAACCCTCGGCCACAGATCCTATATTCGACAGCTAAACTGTATTGCACAATGAATACTGCGTCTCCAGGTTTAGAGAGACTAGTTTCATCATTGGAACTCAGCTGGAGGCCACGGCGAACATGTTGATGGTGGCTCGGTCATATCGTCTACCAGAATTGGCGGGATATTGGGCTGCCGCTGCAGCATCAGTGAGAGATCCCCTTGTTGGGAAGAGGCGGGCTGACGCAGAAGCCGGCTCGTCTGTACCAAAAAGGTCGAGAAAGACGACGACTCCAAAGGCAACGGAAGTGCTACCTGTACCGCCAGTGGAATCAGCTCCTGCTGAGGTAAGGAGTCCTCTGTAATTTTTGGCTCATCTTATCATTTTGGTGACTTGTGCTTTTTTTTGTAGGAATCGTCGAAGAAGAAGACCCGTGTTTCAAAACCGGATGTCAGTAAATCGAAGGAGGTAGCAAGCTCTTCTGACGAGCGCATCCCTCCGATGGTAATGTCTCCAATAGAGGAGAGTCCCGGAGATGTTTCTGCAGAGGTTTTACTATCTCCAGACTTTGTTGAAAGAGATACAGAGGTTGCAGCAACTTCTGGGATGGTGCCAGCTGCCGTGAGGGCCTTGGACGTTGAGGGTCCAGCGGACACGGGGCTTCGTGATGATGATGTGGAGTGGAGTTCATCATCTTCGGATGACGATGCTCTAGAGTTGCAAGAGCCTGTTGCGGGGGCAACAGTGATGGTTGGAACAGAGGAGAGGGTTGATTCCCCTCTTTGTTATAATGAGGGGAGGTCGGCTGTATTATTGCCGAGCCCTACCCCAGACTCAGCGACGGAAGCTGAGGTGGCTACCAATCAGGAGGTAGCGACAGATCCTGTCCCTGTAGAGGGATTTAATGAAGAGACTCGTCTGACGGTCCCGAATCCTAGGGCGGGTCAGGAGACAAGTGTTGATCTCTCCGTTCTGCCGGGGGAGGTATTGGCTGCTAATAGCACGTTGGGGACTGGAGAGGTGGTCACTGACGTCGGTGGTACTTCCGAGTTCGGGAAGGGTAAGGGTGTGATGGAACCCTCTGTTGCTCCTTCCACTTGGGTACGATTTCGATGCCTATCCCGACTTCTTCTGTTCCCTTGGCTCCTCGGGCTAGTAGTCAGGCCCCTGTTGATGAAGAGCCTATTGACACCGAGGTTCCAGCCTCGCAGGTTGAGGTCGACGGGTCTTCTTTCAGTCCGCTAACCAGAGCAGCTCCTCGAACTCCTGCCATGACGTCGCAGGTGCTGGTGGACGCAGATGAATATATGAAATTCATCGTTGAGGCAATGTATAAAATGCTGCAGAGGGAGGTATCGGCAGTGATGGATGCTAATAGGAGCTTTGCGACAGCAAGAACTCTGGCACTGCCTCATATCAACTTGATCCGTATTCACCAGGGCCATGATCATATGGCCGTCATTCTGGAAGCCACGGTGGCTGAGTTGGACCAACGACTTTTCGAATTAGAGCGCATCCAGCAAAATGACCTCTCCGTCCTGATAGATGCGGAGAAGGAGAAGCTGCTCGCCGAGACTGAGTCTTCCTACCAGGCCACTATGAGTGTCTGGGAACGCGAAGTGGCTGAGACTGAAGCTGCAGTGGAGCGGTTATCTCAGTCTACGCAGGAGACAGTGGAGACGCGAGCTACGTTGGATGCTAATATCATGGAGATTGACGCCCAGATCCGCCGTCTTGAGGACCAGCGAGCCCGACTCCTATTGGATGCCGAACGTGTCCAGGCTGAACACGTAGCATTCAAGAAGGAGGAAGCAGCTTTCACTCACCGAGCTCTTACCCTGGCTCAGCAGCGGCAGCGGCAGCAGCAGCAGCTGGATGAGAAGCATGAGAACGATACTTCTGCTGAGGCTGTTGAAGTGATGTGTCAAGAAGCTGAACGTCGAGTCTTGGCAACTGTGGAGACTCGGACGACGGACTTGAAACGCCGAATTGCAGAGCTTTCCGCCAACCCTGGGGATTAGGGCTTGTAGTCTCTGCTTCTTTTTTTGTGTATTTTGCAACTCTTGCTGGGGATAGTGTAACCCTTTCTCTCCTTTTTTTTAGAAATAAAGGAGTACACCATTTTCTGTGATGTATTCATTTTTTCTTGTCATCAACTTTGATGATTTGTGTGGACCTATTATCTTTTGCGTACCTTGGTTTTAGGTACAGATAATAAGTTTGAGAGAACCCTCATGTTTGCTCAGAGGTGATATGGACGTAGCAAATATGGGGTTCGCATGATAGAATCCTCCTACTCAGAGGTGTTATGGACGTGGTAGGAATGACTCTGGGGGATACGTGGAACTACTCAGAGGTAATATGGACGTGAAAGTTTTACGATCAATGTACGGCAACGCAGGGGTTGTCTGTACGGGATGTTTACTCAGAGGTAATGTGGACGTGGTAAACATGAAGGATAGCGTAGTCTTACGGGGTATAAGATTCTGCCTTGTAGGGTGTAGGGGGACAACTCAGAGGTGATGTGGACGTGGTTTTTCTTCTACTGGAGGTTGCTACGGAACAACTGGGTTCCGGAAGCGTATGATTTTGTGGAGTGGAAGTACATGCCTGAAAAGATGTCAAGAGTAGTACTTCTTTAGGAACTTGCCGTTGATGGGCATCATGAACAAGTCCGCATTGGGTTTGGCGAGACGGTAAGCACCGTTTGAGTATACCGTCTCGATGATGAAAGGTCCTTCCCATTTGGGCTCGAACTTTCCTGATGTTTTTTGAGTCAACACCATCGGCCTCCTGACTGCCAGAACCAGGTCGCCTACTTGGAAAGTCCTCTGCTTGACCTTTTTGTTGAGAGCCTGTGATATACGGGCTTGATAGAGTTCGATGCGTTATTGAACTAGGAGACGCTTTTCGTCAAGTGCCTCCAGTTCCCGCAGACGACGACGTTGATTGTCTTCTTATGTGAGTTGGTTTGTGATTGCTACACGGAGTGAGGGTATCTGAATCTCGAGAGGCAGTACCGCTTCGCTCCCGTAGACCAAGGAGAAAGGTATGTTGCCTGTCGGGGTCCATACCGTTGTGCGGTAGGCCCAAAGGCATTCGTCGAGCTTTTAGTCCCAGTCGCGTTTGTTAGATGAGACGACCTTTTTGAGTAGCCTGACGATAGTCTTGTTAAACGCCTCTGCTAATCCGTTTGCTGCCGGATTGTAAGCGGTTGATGCCATATTTTGAATGTGATTCTTATCACAGAACCGACTGAAGACATGGCTGATGAACTGAGGACCATTATCGTGAATGATCCTTCGGGGTACCCCGAAATGGTAGATGACGTGGTGCTTGATGAAGCTGATCACCCTGGAGCTTTTTACTTCTGCCAGTGGAACTGCTTCTGCCCATTTGGAGAAGTAGTCGATGATTGCTAGGATGAAGCAGTGTCCTCTCGATGAAGGAGGGGTGATCAGTCCCACAATGTCCATGTCCCAAGCTTCGAAGGGCCAGGAGGCGACTGTAGGATGTAGTGGTTCGGACGGTGTATGAATGAAGTCTGCGTGAAGCTGGCACATATGGCACTTCTTAGCATATTCAACAGCGTCAGCGGCCATGGTCGGCCAGTAGTAGCCCATACGTCGCAGTCGATCCTGCAACTTAGGGCCAGGTTGATGGGCCCCGCAGGTTCCATCGTGAGCTTCTCGAAGGGCTTCGGCTGCTTCTTCATTGGACAAACATCGAAGGAGAAGTCCATCGTAGGAGCGTCGGTACAGCATTTTAGTGGCTGTATCGTAGTAGAATCGAAGAGAGTGTCTCCTGACTGAGACGACTTCTTTCGGGTCCTCTGGAAGAATTCCGTAGACAGTGAAGTTGATGAACGGGAATCTCCAATCTCGAACATTAACACCGGCACCCGTTGACATGGCGTGGGCCACTTGTGAGTGCAAGTTATTTTTAGGGCAGACCAAGTCTCGGTCCACTACCGTGATGTAGTGTTGAGTCCCGAGGGGTGCCACCAAGGAGCCTGCGAGGCCAGCCAGAGCATCAGCTTCCAGAATTTGTAGGCGGGATACGTGTTCGATAAAGAACCCCGTGAAGGTTGAAACGATGTTCAATGCAACTTCATGGTAAGGGATCAGGTCTTCATGACGAACCTCGTATTGCCCTCTGATCTGGTTGACGACGAGTTTTGAGTCGCCGTAGGCTTCCAGATGATTCACCTCCAGCCGTTGCGCTAGCTGGAGTCCCATAATGAGCACGTTGTACTCGGCAACGTTGTTGGAGCACGACTTCGAAAGGGAGTAAGCACGCTGGATGACCAGTTGATCGGGGAAGACTAATACCACCTCCACTCCTGTGATGATTTGGCCTTTGGGGCCTGTTCTTGAAGCGCCATCGAAAAACATCCGCCAGACGTAGCCTTCTTCGGTGACGTTTGATTCTTGGACCTCATCCGGAATATCTTCATAGAGTCTTGAGGACTCTGGGATGGGGTGTGCGGCTAAAAAGTCGGTCAGAGCTTGACCCTTAACAGCTTTTTGCGAAACGAACACCATGTTGTATGGTGTTAGTAAGATCGCCCATGTGGCTAGCTGGGAGTTCAGTGATCCTGGCTTCGTCATGAGGACCTTGAGCGGATTGACTCAGGAAATGACATGAATTGTCTGTCCCGAGACATAATGACGAGTCTTTTGGATGGCAAATACCAGAGCCAAGTACTCCTTTTCAACGGGGTTGTACCGGTGTTCGGTCCCGATCAGAGTTCGGCTGAGGTAGTAGATTGCCTGCTCATAGCCTGTTTCGCTGTTCTGAGCTAGCAGGGCGCCGAGGGAATGATCCATGGCACGGACGTAGAGGAGGAATGGTTTGCCGGCGACGGGTGCCACCAGGACTGGAGGGCTCGTCAGGTAGGCTTTGATGTCGTCGAAAGCCTTTTGGCATTCCTCTGTCCAGACGTAAGAGACTCCCTTCTTCATGAGCTGGGTGAAGGGTTGACATTTGCCGAAAAGGTTTGCTATGAACCTCCGGATGTATGTCAGACGTCCCTGTAGGCCTCGAAGTTCTCGAAGGTTCTTCGGAGGGTCCATATCAAGGATGGCTTTGGTCTTCTCGGGATCGACATGAATGCCTTTCGCGGTGATGATGAAGCCCAAGAACTTTCTGCTAGAAACCCCTAGGAAGGATTTAGCGGGGTTCATCTTGAGTTGATACGCTCGCATGAGATCGAAGACTGTCTTGAGGTCTTGCAGGTGATCTCCTTTGAGACGGCTCTTGACTGCGATGTCGTCGACATAGCATTCGACTGTCTTACGAAGATGTTGACAGAAAATGGTGCTCATAGCTCGTTGATATGTCGCACCAGCGTTCTTCAAGCCGAAGGGCATCACCGTGTAGCAGAAGATGCCCTTTGGAGTCCTGAATGACGTGTGTTTTGCGTCATCAGGGAACATCTTGATCTGGTTGTAGCCCGAATACCCGTCCATGAAGGACATGCGCTCGAAGCCACATGTGTTGTCGATCATCACGTCAGTAATTGGAAGCGGGAATTCGTCCTTTGGGCAAGCAGAGTTGAGATCTCTGAAGTCGATATAGACTCGTATCTTCCCATTCTTCTTGGTGACGGGGACAACGTTGGCTACCCAATCTGGGTGTTGTTTTTCACGGATGAAGCCGCTGATCAAGAGCTTGTCCACCTCCTGATCGATGGCGTTCATGATGTCCGGACGGAAGCATCGCTGTTGTTGTTTGATAGGCTTGGCATCAGGTAAGATGTTCAGCCTATGCATCGCGATCTGGGGATCAAGTTCTGGCATAACTTCGTAACTCCAGGCGAAGACGTCGATATACTCTTTAGCCAGCTGGATTAAAGATTCTCGGTCTTCTCCTTTTAGGCTTTTGCTGATGAAGATGGGTTTGGAAGAAGATCCATTCCTAAGGTCGATCTGCTCGACTTAATCCTCGATGGAAGGTTCACATAGTTCAAAACGAGACTCTCATTATTGTCCCAGGCGTTGAGCCCAGGGTTCTTCTTCGAAGAATTCCGGCGCTTGGTCTTCGCCTTCTTCTTCTTGAGATTGTGCAGATGTCATGTTGGCTGACAGCACTCTCTTGAAGACAGATCCGATACTGGTATCAGAATCCCACGTTGATGCTTCAGATGAGTGAGAATGTTCTACTTCTTCTGCGTTTGAACTCTCTGGCATTGACGGTGGCGTGACATAGCCTACCCCCCGTCGAGTTCTATTGTAGTAGTCCTGCGGCTTTCCTTTAGGTGTTGGAAGCCAGAGAGGGAGACGTCGACCTTTGCCGTAGTTCAGGCCTTTGTCGCTTTTTAGGTCATAACCCATCTTTTGGATGAGGTAATTTGCCTTGTCCGTGTACCGATAGAGTTGCATTCTGCCGACATCTGGTTCTGGCTCGAGTGACGGGAGGTCTTGATGACGCTCGACCTTGCCGAAGATGATGGATTCTTCGTCTCGACTCCGTGGTGGGACTATATAACAGACCCCTTGGGATGGGACTACTCGATTTACATGATGGATGGTCGTTATTTGTTTGCAACGACCGTAGAGCGTTATCTAATGTATACATGGCATTCCAATGTGGAAGACTAGAATAATTAAAAGACACTCTGTTATTGATAAAATATGAGATTTTATCCCGTGGGATTACATTATCGAGAGATGGGACATCTATATCGGCCGAGATATATTCCCCCAGCTCTTCATCTGTAAGCACTGGAGTAGGATTGGGAGGGTCCACCACAGCGCTGATCTGGGAGTCCGAGAGGACTACATGGGCCTTCTCTGGCGGCTGGGATGGCGGCGGCTTGCCCTTAAGACGCACCTTCAGAGGTTCCTCCGCTGTGCCTCCGGTGATTGGCGCCTTCCCCTGTAGTTTTGCCACAAAAGGAGCCGATGTTTGAGGCGGCTTTCCCTTGAGCCGTATCTTCAGGGGAGCTTCAGGAGCAGCTGGTGCTTTCCCGGGTAACTTAATGCTCATGGGAGGCAACTTTCGAGGCAGTTTGCCTTTGAGTCGGATCTTCAAAAGAGCGTCGGGGGTGACCTCAGGCTCCATGTCCGGCTCTGCTGCCGTTTCTGCTTCGTCGTCAGCATCATTGGCCTCCTCCTCGTCAAGTGACTTGTATAAGTCGGTATCGGTGAAGTAGGCTTCAATCCCTTTGAAAGGGTCGATGTCCGCGAACTCCGTACGGATGACGTTGTTGGTGGACACATACTTCATACATTGGTGGAGCGTGGATGGCACTACCATGTACTCGTGCAGCCATGAGCGACCCAACAGAATGTTGTAGTTGACTTCAGCGTCCACGACATAACAAGTGACCTCGGTTCTGAGGTTACCGATGTGGCACTTTAGTCGTATTTTGCCCAGTGATTCGCTTTTGCTGGCGTTGAAACCACTGATTATCGTGTTGGAGGGCGTTAGCGGTACATTGGGATCCCCAGTGTTGAGAGCAGCATCTACGGGATGATGATGAGAGAAGACCCCGGATCGATCTGAATCCGCTTCACCTTGACTGAACCGATGTACCCTGTATAATACAGCGGCCTATTGTGTCGATTGTGCTTGAGCAGCATATCCTGTTGGATGAAGGTTATATTGGGGATAACCTCCTCCGCACAGTGACAGTGCTTGCACACAGTCGAGAGATCTTCAGGCTGCTTGACCTGGCTGAGAAAGGATTCAGCATCCTTCAGAGCTTCGCAGAGAGCTTCTCGGGAGTCTTTGGAAAGACGAAGGAGCTCGAACAGCGATAGGCGGGCAGGAGTACTGGCCAATCGTGCTAGTATGTCGAAGTTGTGGGGCTTGACTAGCCCCGAAGCATTATCCTTTCATAGAGGCCTGTCAAAGCGGGTCTCTATCTGCTTCTGCTTATTGGCTGCTGGAGGCTTAGACGGGCCCTCGTCCTGGACAGCAGGGATGGTGCCCGGAGGCACCACCTCGACGGCAGCTTCGTCGGGTTGGACGTTCTGTTGCGAACGTGTCTGCACAGGAAGTGCCTCTTCCGCTGAAGAAGAGACCATGCGGCAAGACTTGATCTTCCTGCCTTTGGATTTGGAGGTAGGGCGTACCTCCGGTTGAGTCACCTCGGAGACGAGATCGGGGTGAACCCATAGGATCTCTCCCCGAGATATGGTGAGTGGGATGAGTCCACTCACATTGTCACGGGTAGGTGGTAGGTTAACCACCTCTATTGTCGCCTTAGGGATGGGGACGACACCATCTTGTGTTGTAGTCGGCGGCAGGGTGCCAAACTGGAGTGACACCACGTTGGCTGACACCGTCTTCTCTTCGTAGCCGACGGAGATTACATCCGTATTGATCATGCGCTGGATGTAATTCTTGAGGACATAGCAATCCTTGGTTGGGTGTCCGACAAACCGATGGTAGTGACAGTACCTCGGGTTGTCCACTTTTCCAACCTCATCGGGACGCTTAGGGTCCGGAAGCTTGATCTTGTCACCCTGCTTCAGTATTTCAAAGAGTTATAGGGTGTCTTCGTCGTTGAACGAATAAACCTCCTTCGGCCTTGGTACAAGTGGAGGTTTCTGAGCAGGTGCTGACGCACCTTTTGAGGCATTGACAGTCAATGCCTATTTTCCCTTTGTCTCTCTTCCGGGGTTGTTAGCTGCAGGCCATTTCCCCTTGTCTTCAAAGGCGAGGAAACTGACTCCCAGAAGACGAGCATTGGCCGCCTTCTTCTCTGCGGCTTCTGCTTCAATGATCAAGGAGCTCCAGTCAGGAGGAGGAGTAGAGTTGAGCCAGAGCTTGACTGCAGGCAGCATGTTCATACTGGAGGAGGAGAGAAGCGCATGTTCTGGCATGCCCGGGGGCAGTCTGAAGCAGGCCTGTCGGAAGCGTTCGATGAACACTCGAACTGTTTCCTTCTCCTTCTGGCGTATCTCTATAAGGGACGCCATTGTCATGTCCTTCCTGCCATTGTAGAAACGGTCGAGAAAGAGGCGCGTCAGGTCGTCGAAGGAAGATATTAAATTGTCGGGAAGGCTGCAGTACCAGTCGTACGCCACTCCTTTCAGTGCCCTAACAAATATGCTGGTAAGTAGTGCATCCTTCTTCGGAAGATGTCCTGTCTGAGATTGGAAATACGTCATGTAGCGACGCGGAGAGTCCTTCCCGTCGTATGGCTTCAGTGTTTGTGGTTTATACTTTGGAGGATAAACCACCTTGTTCCACTCGAGGGGATAAGGCTGGGGGATGCCCATTTTTTTGCACTCCTCTTGTCTTGTCTTGGACTCAAAGCGCTCGTGCAGGTCCCTGATCATCTCGACCACGTCTTCCGTGGAGCTGGGAGTCGGGAAAGGTGGTACCACCGGATGTTGAGCATTTGAGGCCTCCGACGTCCGAGGTGCTTCTCGGCGATCTGCATCCGAGGATACCCGTTGAAGGGGTACACTCGACTCTCCATTGGCCCCTGGATCGGGACTGGTAGAAGGTGTCTTCGCCAAAGCAGACCGTATCTCAAACACTGCTTGAGTCAGTGTTTGCATGGAGGCAGAGAAGGTTTTGAGTCCTCCCTCCAGGGTATCTATGCGCTGGATGAGGTATGTTGGCGGCGCATCAGACTTCACATCAGCCCCAGTCACATTTACTGTCATGACGCGGCCGGGACTGGATGGATGGGTCGAGGCTTCACTCTCAGCCTCACTCTCTTGTAGGGGAGTTGCCTCTCTTGGAGCTTCGTCTTGGCTACCCCCGGCTATGTTCCGGAGAACATCCATCACGGGCGCATCTACAAGGGCCTGATTACCCTCAGCTCCGTCTTGAAGGACCTCTTCGTCTCCGGAACTCGGGTTCGCAGATGCTAGACTACCCCCAGCTATGTTCTGGGGATATCCTTGTCTTCAGGGGTTTCTGGGAGGCTAATTTTTCCTCGAGGATCTGCCCCAGGTGTGCTTTGGACACACTCGTCTTCGGAAGGAGGCTCGACAAGGGTCTGACTACCCCCAGCTTCCTCCAAGATCTTTCTCCTCCTTCGAGTGCTTTCGAACACTCCGGAGGACGAGACAGCTGTCTTGGTTTTCCTCAGCTGGCTTTTAGATAAGGAAGAGGAACTGCTAGTCGCCTTTCGGACTGACGAGGAGTTGGAGATCACATTGCATGAAGCAACCATTGGTTCTTCTTCTGTTGACACCTTCTTCCCGAGGCGACGTCGGAGGGGTATCGAGGATTACAGCCGCTGGAACACCGACTGCCTTGGTGGGACTGCCGCTTTACAACAGCAGTTGATGGTGACCATAGCACAAGTATGCCCCGTGAGAGGCGCATCGTGCTTGTCAGTCGACTCTCCTAATCGGCGCTTGTGAGTGATCACGTTGCGCAGATCGTTGGAGGAGAGTGCCACCTTCGCACCCCCTTCAGGCGCATGGCAAGGCCAAGCGTCAGGGTGGTGATCAAGTGAGTGCTGCGCCCCCTGATCTAATACCAAACAGGCATCCCGATCAGTAGTGGGGGAACCACGGCATTTGGAGTAACTTGAACGGACCTCAAACGCACAACCAAAGGAGGCACGGGAGTTCAAGACCACTGGATTTGCCTTGCTCGACTTGGTTGTGCACGCAGTAGATACGCCCAAGTGAGACTAGGACTTTGAAGGTCGGCTCGTTTTCGGTACCGCAGCACTCGAGTTGACCTTGTACAACTTACCATCAGCAGCACGCATGATTGTGAGCGCATGCTTCTGGCTTGCTGCTGGCATAGCACGTTTGGGATGCATGGCCCGTGATGCCTTGGACTTCTTCGAACCAGGCCGCTGGGGCACGTAGTACTCAGAATCCAAATTCTCCTCGCCACTACAGCGAGTGAGTCTGTCAAAGACAGAGACTTTCTGTGGCGCATCAGAAGTGATGCGCGGGGCATTGGCTGTGCCCCTGCTCCGTCGACGCATCTTCCTCACCTGAGAGAAAGATGGCTGGGGAATACGGTTAGCCGCACATTTCCCCGAGAGATGCGTTGCACCAGCGGGCGCATCTTGGTTGCTAAGGACGTCAGCAGGAAGGGAAGGCTGGATTGGCGCATCCCCTTCAGTGGTGGTGTCCGAGGTGTCGACCTTGCGCACCCAGACTCGGCGGGTCTTCTTCGGCTTCGGCAGCCGCTTCAAAGGACTCGCACTTCCTTCAGAGATGAACTCCTCATACGCCTGTTGATTGAGGCGTACGACCAGTGTCTTATGGAAGAAGCCCACCTTCACGTCGTCGGATTGCGACACAGCTTTCTCGGTGGAGGAGAAAGAGGTCTCCAGCAGAGTCGCCAGCTTGTTTGCCATTAAAATTCTTTGATTGCAAATTTTAATACAAACAGAACAATGTTACAATATAAGACTTTGATGTAGTCCTAGGAGTACACTTTTGTTTATCTGGGTCTCTTGTGCCGATGGAGTGAGTGGTAATGCGTTGACTCCGTTGACGATCTGACGACGGTTATCGGTTCTCTGAAGGTCTGGATTGCTCTGGGTGCTGGAGCTTGCTGAGAGGAGGAAGACGTTGAGTGTCTGTATCTGCCTCTCTGGTGGTGCGAAGTCTCTGTGTGTTCATTGTAGGTAGGTATGTGTGTGTACGTAGGTGTGGAAGAAGGAAATAGTCCCTCTCTTTATATAGTCTGCAGGCTGGCTGCTCATGCGCGCATGTAGGATACGCCTGTACGCGGGGACGCCACGTGTTGATTGCTGATGGAGGCGCATGGACGATGCGCCCTGATCGAGGGGTTGACTTCTTCATGTTGATGTTGTGAGCTGGCACGTAGCAGAGGAGAAGATCTTTCTGTTACTGAGATCTCGGATGAGTTGAGTCCAAGGACACGTGCCATCGACCCATGGCTCGGAGATCTCGGATTTGGTGGGGGAATGATCTGGTAAGATGCGCCTAGGATTGGGCGCATGAGGAGATTTTGGCTCGTAACCTTTAGGAGTCACGAACCATTCTGAGCGTATGGCTTTTGAGACGCATGCGAGGCTTCAATAGTGACTTTACTCCTATCTTTCGGGATCAGGGAGAAGTCTGGGGTGCATGGCTTTTGAGGCGCATGCAGAGTTTTAACAGTGACTTTTCTTCTGTCTTTAGGGATCAGTGAAAAGTCTGAGGCGTACAGCTTTTGAGGCGTATGCAGATTTGGGCGCATGGCTGCGGAGGCGCATGCGAGATGGTTGGGTGGCCACGTGGCAGTAGCCATCGGAGGGAAGTAATGATGATGCTGACGTTGGTGATGCTTCGTCTTCTGAAAAAGCTGCCGACTGTTCAGACTTCGGGAGGCGTGCTGCCAACTCTGTCAGTTCAGCATTTAATGTTTGTGACATTCGATGGACAGCTGAGTTGGCGCGTCGATTGGCGTTCCACTAGGCGTATGGGGACGCATGGGAGCGCATCCCCTGTGATGCGCTTGGTGCTGAAAGGCGCGTCTGTGTGATACGCTTGATGTTGAAGGGCGCGTCTGTGTGATGCACGGTCTGGCCGGCGCATCCGCTTCGTGACACGTCTTTAATGGTGCGAATGTTACGTTCTTCGAGTGCTTTAAATAGTCGTTTTGACTTAGCTGAATTCGAAGCGTCCGGTTCATCCATTTAATGCAAATTCATTGCACGAAATTCGGAGAGCCATCCACTTGGCGCATGGATTTGATTTGCTCGGCCTATAAATAGTGGCATGGAGAGAGGGTTTGCTTCTCGTTCTCTTACGTCTTTCCAACATAAACTTGTGTACTCGAATGCATTCTGTTGACAAGATGCTCCCGAGGGCAAAGATGCGACGCAGTGTCTTCGCTGATGCACTTGAAGGTGACTGTTACATCCAAAAGTCAGAGTCGAGGGCTTCCGAGGCAGGCGGAAGGTGCCTGTTGCATCGAGCCTCGTCTTCGTTGTGTAGGAAGTGCCGTAGATCAGAATGGCGGTGCTGTGGCTTTGGTGGCTCTTTCTTCCTTCAAAATGGGTGTAGCCTATTCTGGTTGGTTGAAAGCTGCTCCTTTGGCCGCGGTTTCGATCACGGTCTTCCTTGGTGTTTGGAGGCTCTTTCGAAGCCTCCCCTGGCCACAGGTTGGCTTGTGGTTCTTTTTCCTTCCTTGGCTAGAGGGTTGATTGCCACCCTCGTTCTGCTCAATAAATGTTTCATTAGTCGAAGCATTTAGACGGCGGTGAGCCTGGCTGGAAGAGCGGCACATAACTGGGCTGCTGAAGGGATGCACATAACTGGGATGCACATAACTGAGCTGCTGAAAAGGATGCGCCTTGCTGAGGACGCATGGTGGGACGCGCCTGGCTGAGGGCGCATGTTGGCTGCTGGCTGTAGACTTAGGATCTTTTCTTTGTAGAAATTCTCCTTTGTACATTCTTTTTTAGACAAGTAATATACTTTTATATGTTGAATAAAAAGTCCTCTTTCGATGTCTATATTTATTGCTTTTTGCTGTGAACTACTTTGTCCAAGCTTTGGCGCATATAGTCTGGCGCATAGACTTTCTGGTTCTGAAATTCCATGCTTTTACAAGGACGACTGCTGACACGACTGGAAATCTACCGAATTACTGGTGGTTGTGGTCGGTGAATCGACTTGTTCGGGTTGTCAGTGCTGGAGACATCGATGCGACACTCAGAATGGTACCGCACAATCAACGGCGAGATCGACAAATATGAGAAGGAACTTAAAGGCTTTTGGTGCTCAATGGAGCTCCGCGTGGACATCGTTGATCACCAAAGGAAGAAGATAAGCTCAGCTCCTGAGCTCTTCGTGGAAGATAGAAGTGACGTTTAACAGTTTCTTGAAAATTAACCCAAGGAGTAAAAATTGAATGGAAATTAGCTGAGTTTTTTCACTGAAATGGAAAGAAGGAGAGTGGGGGCCAAAGGTTGAGCCAATTTTTCATTTGTGTGGAAAACAGTAATGGGCTCTTTATATAGGTTTTTACAAAATCTTAGAAAATACAAATTTAATTATTTTTCTTCATTTTAATTAAGCACATGTCTTAAATTAAAGAGTTAGTTAGGTTTGTTATATCCACTTAAATTATAGAAACTTTCCACCATTATTGCGGTTGAATATTACTAATCCTGCCACTCCTTCATTAATTGTTTAATTTGTTTTAAGAAAATTATTTATATTTTTGTTTTGTTTTCTAAAAGATTTCAAGCTAGGAACTCAATATTTTTTTTGGCATTTTAATTTGGAGATTTTAATCATGAAACTAGTATTTGAATTAGGAAACAATTTTTTAGGAAAGAGGGATTGGGGCACAAATTAAAATAATAAAAAAAAGTAAATCTAGAATAGGTTGTGGGAATAATAGAAAATGGGTTGAGACACATTTGAACTAAATTTATTATCTCATTTCTTACTCATTTTCAAAACCAAAATAAGTTGGAACCGTCACGAGGGCTCCAGTTGAGCCTTACTATTCTACAGAAGAGCGACTACATTCAGAATTTATAAATTCTCAGACCAAGACTACAGCTAATGTGGCTGGGATGTTGGAACGCAGTATGACCCGAAGCGGAGTTAGCTCATGTGATGCGATATTGAATTCGACTCATATGCCTTAAAAGAGAATTTTCATGTAAGACCTGAGCCAATTCCAATTATCTACACCTCATGATCCTACCTCCTACCCTATGTGAGACTAAATTACCAACACCATTGTCACCTCCTTTTGAGCGCTCAACCAGAAACGAGATACAATCCAATAATCTCCACCTTAGCTCGTTTCTACTAGTCGAATAACCTTAGCACACATGCTTTATTTACCCAACAATCTTCACCTTAGCTCGTTTCCGCTAACTGAATAATCTTAGCACCATTGCTACATTTATCCGTTCCCGCTAGCCGAACAACCTTAGCACGTTTGCTACATTTTGTTCGTTCCCGCCAGCCGATCACCCTGGATATCCAACATATTATCAACTCAATTCGTTCGACCACAAATCCAAATTGACACATTCATCTACACTACCATTGTGTGCCAATCACAACGTCTTGCTACACCTTGGACGTGTGAAACCTACCTTTGAAGTCAATTTGTATAGTTGTATATGCTCCTAACTCCACATTGAGAAGAGAACTCGTATATTCGTGTATACGCATGAACGTTCAGCAGCATCTGTCTCGAACAAATTAGAGTCGTCCAAACCAATCCTATAACCATGGGCTCTAATACCACTTGTTGGAAACGCGATGTGACCCGAACCGGAGTTAAGCCATGAGGTGCGATATTGAATTAGGTCCATATGTCTTACAAGAAAATTTTCACATAAGACTTGAACCAATTTTAATTATCTACGCATCATGATCCCACCTTCTATCCGATGTAGGACTAAATTACCAACAATATTGTCATCCATCACCTTTTGAGCGCTCAACCTGAAACGAGATACAATCCAACATGGGACGGGACCATCATGAGGCTCCAACTGAATTTTACTATTCTACAAAGTGAGCTCTTACATTCTGAATCTAGAATCTAAAAATTGGGCTGAGGCTTACAATTGATGCTCTTAGAAGTCCCTTGTTGTTCATTAATCACTCAAGCCTACCTACATTGATTTAGGTTAATGGGAAAAATCTAAATCCAGTTGTGGCGCGTACTCAAACCAATACAAAATAGGGACCAGTACTGTGTGGGAACACTGTGTCTGAAATCTGTGGGGAGCAGGTTGCATTTATGTAGCCGTAGCCTCCTCTAGTCCTTGACCTAAGATTTGATGAGATTTGTAGGAATGTCCTAATATCTTGTGTCAAACAGTGCCAATGGGTCTAATTACCTCTCCTACCTACCTATCTACGACAAAGGCAGGCAGGCACCTCTACCGACTGGCAACAATTATACCGGCGTTTCTTTCTTGAAACGACATCAATTGTTGACCTCTTTGAATCTGCCGGTCGCACGCATGATGGGGTAAAACAAGCTAACAGTTTATATATAATTGAGAGTTTACAATGATAAAGATATAATATTTTCGTTCTACTCTCAATGATTTCGGAATCAAACGAGGTCTTAGTGTCATGGGCTGAAATCAGCTTGCAACTAGAAGGGCTGCACCCTATCCAATTTTTTTATTTTTTTATGTGAGTCAGCTCACACTTTACTTCCAGCTCACCTTAGTCCACCCCAGCAAGAATTTTTGGTTTCGCCTCGCCCAAATTTGGTGTTTGGACAAAATCTGAAAATTTCGACAATATTCCATACAACATAGCAAGATGGTGCTCTCTCAGATCTCCTCCCCAAGTCTCCCAAGCTATCCTTGCTTCAGGGGGGCTAGAAGGAGACGTGGTCGTAGCTAGGCCCTCCACGCTGGTTGCTCTCTCAGAGTCCAGTGCGTCGTCCTTTATCCTGGTTCCTAGTGCGGAGCAGGAGGTTGGTGGTTGCAGATATCTGTCTAGGGAGCAAGAGGCAAGAGTGTGTAGAGAGCTGATTCGGCTCCCTCAGGATGCAGCCGTAAACTGGAGTTATGAGAGGTCTTCTACTGAAGTCTACTCTGCAACAGATGATGTGGTTGCTTCTGGTCAGGATGCTTCGAAAGGGTAAACAAATGGTCCAAACAATGTTCCTCCTCCTAAAAGCATCATTAGTATGACTCATTCAAGTTTTTAGATTCTAGATTTAGAATGTAGGAGCTTATTTTGTAGAATAGTAAGTCTCATCTATAATTTCAATTTCTACAATTTCGATCTCATCCCACCTCTAGTTGCTAAGGATTGGGACTTCAAATTTCTAGATCGTTTTCGTTGAAAGCACTAAACTATAGCACAATTTCACTAAGAGCATCAAGTTTCAAAAAATGGCAACCAAAGCATTAAAACGCCCTTAGGAAAGGCGTTCTGTCACGACCCGACCCCAAATTGTTGGGTCGAATCGGATCATGCCCAGCCCGCACCATTGTGAGACGGCGGCAGTAAGCTGTTCTATTTGCAGGTATTCACAACAACATTCATTTGCATTTTGTCACAACACGAATTTACGAATATTTAAAAACTTTTTATTCAACAATTGAAAAGTACAAACTGAAACTGAAAGTACTGAAATAAAATACTGAAACCAAAATCTACAACTCCAACACAAATAAACTAGATAACGAGGAAACAACTAGCTAAACGGTCGGTTCATCAGCCTCCGTTTCTGCGTCCTCCAAGGGGGACTCTGGCAACACCACAGGATATAATACCGGATCATAGTAGCTATTAAACAATAGCTCAGCATCATCAACATCACCTATTTGGGGGGATCCAGTCAGGAAAGGAGCAAGTACAAGTACATAATCCGACATTCTAAATAATAATGGAAAGATGCAATTTTAAACAGTTGAAATACTTTGAACAATATTTTCCAGCAATTTTCAGCAATTCAGTATTTGAAACAATGTGATTTGAATAGGTAACGTTTATGACCGGCTTGGGTTGTACAATAGCATCCTAGCGACGCGATACGGCTTATTCCCGTGTGTAAAAGAGGTAAGCTCGCACAATAACAATATGCAATATGAGGGGTATTGGTCATAAACGCTACACTATTCCTCCAATATCTCCACAATCAATATCAATCAATATTTGAACCCAAGGAGAGGGTTCCGTGTAGCAATGTGGTTTAAGCATGTAACATGGCAATTACTAAATAAAATGCAAGAAAACATAACCGTAACTTGCCTTTGTTAATGACTGGAACAGGATGTCGGTACCTGGAGAGGAAGTCAAATACGTCCTCAAAACCCTACAGTTGAGAATCCTGACTTAGAAATATAGATGAGCCAAATCTAGGTGTGCTAGTTGCAATTTCTAGAAACAGACCCTAGTCAGGTTTTAAGTTATTTAATTAATCTAACAAAATTCGTCTAACGTCGTAAAATATATTGGTCAACAATTTACGGAATAACCGATTATTGATTTATTGGAAAAAATAGCAATTACACTTTAATTGGCAAGACTTTGTATTTTTAATAATATATATAAAACTAAGTGGTCTTTTAAGTGAAAAAATATGAAGTTGTTTAAATTATTAGGAATCTTTATTCATTAACTTAATATGAAAAAATCTTATTAATTTTGTACAAAATAATTAATACCCAATTATAATTTATACGTCTAACTACGCAAATAACCAACCCAGAAAAGAAATAGAAAATCTAAGCTACACAATACAGCGTCACAGAAAAATAAAGGAAAACTGGGCTTATGTCCTTATAACAAATTAATTAATAGAAAAAATACTTTAAAACGAATTTCTCGAAATTAGCAATTTTCGTAAGAAATTTTTTTTTATTTAAATAACTTATGTAGAAAATCACCTTTAAACATAGATCATAATAAATGCACAAAAATATGTTTTCTTACCAAAATATTGGTTTTAAGTTAATATAAAAGGTTTTCGAATTTTAATATTAAATACCATTACCAAAATAACCTTTTTAAATAAATATTAGTTTTTATTATATTAATTCTCTTTATAAAACCTTCTTGATCAGAAATCATCTTTAAAAGGAAATATATATATATATATATATATATATATATATATATATATATATATATATATATATATATATATAATCATTTAACGAAATCTAATTTTTTATCCCATTTACTTAACCAAACTTTTATTTTAAAGATAATAACTTTTAAACGAATATTTATTTAACTAATATTTTGTAAACAAAATATTAAATCATTATTTGGTTTAAAAATCTCTACAACTTAACATTAAATTAAAAGATAAACCTAACTTTAATTTAAACCAATTAAATCATTTAAACCATATTTTAAATTTATAAGGTTAATCCATAAATCAATTAATACCAAAATAAACATGTATAAAGTTTCCTAATATGTATATTATTACCACATTGCTAATTACAACACAGAAAGCTAAAATATTAAACCACAGAACCTAATAAAATAATTCTACAGAACCAAAATAATAATCTACAATATAGACTCTATGGCCAGAATGACAAATGAGTTTCTGTAAAAAAAATAACAGAAAAATGGAAAGAGTTTACCCAAACTTGCACGAAGGAGTACCGAGGGGAGGCCTCGGACTCGGAACGATGCCGGGATGACGAGCACGGACACGTGTGCGCACACGGGTGGACACGTGGGGAAGACACGCGGCGAGGAGCACGCGCGGGAGATGACGGCGCCGGCGGAGGGCGCGCGGGAGGTGCCGGGGACGAGCTCGGAAGGTGGGAAAGTGGGGTCTGGAATCGGAGAGGGCGGCAAGGGGAGCGCGGTGGTGGTCTCGGATTTGGTGCAGGGAGGAGAAAGTTATGGATTTTTTGTGGAAAATGGGATTGTGAACGTTCTATGGTGTTTCTGATCTTTTGAAGAAATATTACGAGAGATGAAGAAGAAGAGGACGTGGGCATGGAGAGCGGATCTGAGAGAGAACCGGGGAGTGGGATAATGGGTAAGTCTAATAGGTTTTGGGCTTCGGGTTTTGGGTACCAAGGCTTAAGTTAATTATGGGCTAAAAATAAAAGGCTCACTAAATAATATAAAATATGGACATTAAAAATAAAATAAAAGTCATGGGCTTCACAACCTTTCCTCCTTAGAAAATTTCGTTCTCAAAATTTCAAGACGAGGGCCGGGGTACAATCAAAATTACTTAGCTTGATCAAAAGCAAAATTTAAATCATCAGACACGATCGGATTCTAGGCATGATTACTAGGTACAATGATAAAAATATAGGCACGATCAGAATTATCTAGATATGATCTGAGATATAGATATAAATTTTGTTGTGATATAAAAAAAAAATTTAGGCACGAGAAAAATCTAGGTATGATTAAAATGTGATCATAAAATAGGAGAAAATCAAATGAGGTCTCGTGAAACAGAAAAGACAGAAAAGAAACGAATGTCAACAGTTTACTGAGAAAGCATAAAATAATAGAATCTTATGAGATGAGGGACTAAAAATTTCAAATCAAATTAGAATGGGTTATAAGGGTTTGTGACGCAGGAAAAATTAATAAGTTGTATGATAGTAGGATAGCGAGGGTGATTATAATAATATAACTATGATAGGAATGTAATCGGATATGATATTTTCGTTGAGAACTGAGTGATAATCAAAGGGGAATAGAAAGAATATTGTATCACTATTTCAAGTGTCAAAAGATAGGGTATGCAAAAATAAAATAACTTACAAGATAAAATCTTATTAATACACATGCAAAAACCTCTCTAACTCGCTAAACTAGCTGAACTCTCAGGATCTACAGAAAACTAAGGCAGCTGCCAAGGTATTAAAACAAAATATATATATGGAACCATAAATCACCTAAATCAATTTTTCATCCATCGTTGTATGCCAATGATCTTATCTCAATTCCTCTCTGCTTATTCCTTCTCTAGAACCTATCATTCCATTGCTCGTGTTATTCCTTCCATGGCTATATCCGTCCCTTCTAGGTATAGTAGTCATCTAACCATAAGAGTTGATCCTCGTTAAGTGTTTCTTTACTTGATCATTATATTCACATGTTTATATATATTATCCAAATTCACTTCCTCCATGGGATAACATTACCAAATTCTATACCTTCCTCGCTAACTCTATCTACGTCTTCCTCTATCTTCTATAACTCTTCCTTTAATCATAAAATTCAAAATCGTCAAATACCTTCATTTGCTTGAATGAGATTTAGGCACTAGTGAGCACTACTAACGGTTTTAACCCAAATAAGTCATAAGCTAAGATATACCACTCTCTCAAGACTAGCTTACTCAAAGTATTATTCTACCTTTTCTATCATTTAGTTATCTAATATTAATCCCAAGGATTCCTTACAAGTAATGAGATAAGTAACAATCTATGTTTTCCCCGCATATAGCTGTCAACTATATACATATGGTCATCCACAAGATGGATATCAACTATTTAATATATAAAGCTAACCACAACTATCTACAGCTTCCAAAATATGTAACTAAAAATAATAATAATAATACTAAATAAATAAATAAATAAATAAATAAATATAAAAATATATATATACAACGTACTAAGGTTGAAACAGGAAAGAGGTTGAGCCAATAGAGATTGATATGGTCCTAATAAGTTCTAGAAAAAATCAAGTACAATTTTATAGAAAATCTATTCTTTCTAGCTGTGATAAGAGATGTCTGAAAATGAAAAGCCGCTAGAAATACAAATCCTCTAATCGGACAACAGTCAGAATAATTTGATGGTACAGAAAAGACAACCATATTATGGATATAGTCTTAATAATATTCGAAAACCCAAATATATTCGAAGTCACTTTGCCTCAAATTCATGCCTCGCCAGAGTGTACCTAACTGCAGTAAAATTTTGGCTCCATAACTTGAATAGTAATAGATTTTCGAGTAGTCTATCAACTTTATCCATTTTCTGGCTGAACAACATAGGAGACAAATTTGATGTATTTAGGACGTAGTCTCAATAATATCCAAAAAACCTATCAACACCTGAATCACTTCAACTTAGAGTCTATGCCCCGCCAGTGCGCAACTGGCTGCAGTATACTCGCAGTTTCTATAATTCAAATAGATGGTTGCGACGCATATGTGCGAATCCATATTAGGTCGCTGAATATTTTCTTAACTTTGTCCATGGAAATTTCAAAGGGATAATTCAACAATCCAAAAAGTTTTTCAATGACTAAAGAAAATTCAATATTAGGAAGGAATCGATTCTCTGATCATTCGTGCTTCATGATACTCAAGCATTGAGTTTAAAAGCTTCCTAGGCCTTGAATTAATCAAGAACTTGCCTAGGGAGAGTAAGGTTTCGAGTTGAGTGGAGGAAATCAACAAATAAAAATATTTTTGGTACTTGGAATAACTTAGGAAATATCAATCCATATTGGAATTATTTTTTTGAAAAATAGTTCCATTGGGAGATATATGAACCAGCTAAGTTGAACCAATTCTTTGGTAACAATTAACCTTGGGGCTTTATGGTTCCAAAAGAATTCAGTTCGAAATCGGTTCTGAGAAAGTCAATTGGAAATAAGGTCAAGAGAAATGGTTAGATACACTAGTCGTAGAAATACTTTGGGTTGATAAGAGTTTATTAGGTTTGCTATAGAAGAATTTGAAACTCTAAATAGTGATTGGATCTAGATTCCAAATAAAGATAGAGGAGTAAGATTGATCAACAAATGGAGAAGTTGGAAATAGGTTTGATAAAGAAGGAGATTGAAAAAAAAAATCTAATCTTAGTCCAAAAAAATGGCAAAAGAGTATGGATCCTAAAGTATGCTAGAATCTGATAAAGATATGGAAGAAAATAATTCCGAAAGCCACGGGACACTAAAATATACCAAAAATTTAGAAAATAAAATAGGCAGTAAAATATACCATCATACGATCGGCCTAATCTAGATAAGGTTTAGGTACAAACGTAAGTAAGGTAACCTATAAAACTATAAGCAAGCCAAAATATTTTAAAATAAATAATTTTGGCCCATATTGTAACATGGTGAATATAGTAGACTCTCTGTTCACCATGTATATATATATATATATATATATATATATATATATATATATATATATATATATATATTTTTATGTATATATATATATATATATATATATATATATATATATATATATATATATATATATATATATATATATATATATATATATATCAGGTATTCCAAAATTCTATTCTTTCAATTCTTAATCACCAATATATCCTTGATAAATACCACCTTACATACATTCTCATTAAGATTACAATTTTTCAGAAATTGTATCGTAGGGGAGACATGACTTTGGAAAAGATATTGGCTAGAAAAAAAGTATAATCAAGGGTAATATGTTATGCTTCGGTAGGTTATCATCTAGTGCTAATCAATAATTCTATGTATCATTAGCTCTTCTGGTCCTGGTCTGGTTCGAGTAGCCTCCTACTGCTCAATCTACTACTATAATTCTCTTGTCATGTTTTCTTGCATCATGCATAGAAAACAAGATCTTGCTAGTACCGACTGATAGGCATAGGTCAGGTTGTCTTTATAGTCTGACAAGTTTAGGGGCAAGCGTAAAACAAGGTAACCTACCATTCTATAAGCAAGAAAAAATAGTTACTTATATATAGATAATTCGGTCCTATGTTATGACAAATCAATATTCTAGTGTTCTAATTGTTTCTAGATATGTTTACCTAAGTTGTTGTTTTGGACCTGCATGGGCCACCACTAAAATATGTCACGATCCGATCCCAAATTGTTGGGTCGAATCGGATCATGTCCAGCCGGCACCGTTGTGAGACAGCGACAGTAAGCTGTTCTATTTGCAGGTATTCACAACAACATTCATTTGTATTTTGTCACAACACGAATTTATGAACATTTAAAAACTTTTTATTCAACAATTGAAAAGTACAAACTGAAACTGACAGTACTAAAGTAAATACTGAAACCAAAATCTACAACTCCAACACAAATAAACTAGAAACGAGAAAAACAACTAGCTAAACGGTCGGTTCATCAGCCTCTGTTCTGCGTCCTCTAAGGGGGACTCTGGCAACACCATAGGATATAATACTGGGTCATAGTAGCTATTGAACAATAGCTCAGCATCATCAACATCACCTATTGGGGGGATCCAGTTAGGAAAGGAGCAAGTACGAGTATAATAATCCGACATTCTAAATAATAATGGAAAGATGTAATTTTAAGCAGTTGAAATATTTTGAACAATATTTTTCAGCAATTTTCAGCAATTTTCAGCAATTCAGTATTTAAAACAATGTGATTTGAATAGGTAACGTTTATGACCGACTTGGGTTGTACAATAGCATCCTAGCGACGCGATACGGCTTATTCTCGTGTGTAAGAGGGGTAAGCTCGCACAATAACAACATACAATATGAGGGATATTGGTCATAAATGCTACACTATTCCTCCAATATCCCCACAATCAATATCAATCAATATTTGAACCCTAGGAGAGGGTTCCGTGTAGCAATGTGGTTTAAGCATGCAACATGACAATTACTAAATAAAATATAAGAAAATATAACCGTAACTTGCCTTTGTTAATGACTGGAACATGATGTCGGTACCTGGGGAGGAAGTCAAATACGTCCTCAAAATCCTACAGTTGAGAATCCTGACTTAGAAACATAGATGAGCCAAATCTAGGTGTGCTAGTTACAATTTCTAGAAACTGACCCTAGTCAAGTTTTAAGTTATTTAATTAATCTAACGAAATCCGTCAAACGTCGTAAACTATATTAGTTATCAATTTACGGAATAACCGATTATTGATTTATTGGAAAAAATAACAATTACACTTTAATTGGCAAGACTTTGTATTTTTAATAATATATATATATAACTAAGTGGTCTTTTAAGTGAGAAAATATTAAGTTGTTTAAATTATTAGAATTTATTCATTAACTTAATATGAGAAAATTTTATTAATTTTGTACAAAATAATTAATACCAATTACAATTTATACGTCTAGCTACGCAAATAACCAACCCAGAAAAGAAATAGAAAATCTAAGCTACACAATACAGGGTCACAGAAAAATAAAGAAAACTGGACTTATGCCTTACAACAAATTAATAATAGAAAAATATTTTAAAATAAATTTCTCGAAATTAGTAATTTTCGTAAGAAAATAGTTTTTATTTAAATAATATTTTAAAATAGAATTTATTTAGTCAGAATAATTTTCATAAAATGTCTTTTAGACATTTCATAAATTATGTAGAAAATTACCTTTAAACATAGATAATAATAAATGCACAAAAATACGTTTTCTTACCAAAATATTGGTTTAAAGTTAATATAAAATTTTTTAAATTTTAATATTA